>VZTT01065885.1:0-13970 GCA_013400855.1 Buphagus erythrorhynchus
AAAAAGAAAAAAAAATTGAGGGATGCCAGAAACAAAGAGTTGCCAGTGGCTGAATGACCAGGGTGGTGTTAACATGTACTCAACACCAGGATTTTTTAATACTTTTAAGTCCACAGTTATTAGTAGAACCCAGATAAATGCATTTTTGTGTAGTCCTTCTGCTTTCCAGCATCCTCCTCTTTCTCTCCCAGATCCAAAGTGCTTTTCCTCTCAGACACATTCTGGCAGGTGCCATTTTTTAATCAAAAACAAAAGTGAAGAATGATGGTAGGGAGAGATTTCTGTAACTTAACTGAAATTTAATGCAATATACCAGTCAAAGGCATTAGGTTAAACAGATCCCCATAGTTGATAAAGACTCTACATATCACCAGTGTGCCTAAATTAGTATTCTGGAATTAGTTTCTGATAGGGGTTTTCCAACTTAGTTATCAGGTTTTGAAGTTTTATCTCACAACTTTCCTTTTAGGAAAATATAAAACCTATAACTTCTATTTGCAGCTTTTATGGAACTACTATATGTGAGTACAGAGAAATGCAAAAAATTGCACACAAATATTTTCTGCCTGTAAAGTGAAAAATTCCTCATTGTGTATATTGATCACATTAATGCCAACACTAAAAACAGTGAATTATCCTGCACTTTAAATGGAATTTTCAAGTGAAAAATAAGACACCAAAAAATAAATCAATTACAAAACAATCTTCCTTTTTTGTTGTTGTTTAAATTCTCTGCTTTCGGGTCATATTTTTCATTTGAATACATCAGAAAATATTGGTTAACTGCAGTTCCTCAACATACCATCAAGACAGGCTTGCTTTGACACCAAAAAAACATTACAAGTTTTATGTTGTAAAATATTTATTTTATGCCTTGAGGAAAGCTTTTGTTCTAAGCTTGCTACCTGAGCTGAGGTTCAAACACAATATTAACAGAAAAGATACAATTCTTATAAACGACAGTTTGCTGCCACCTTTGATCTGATTTTCATTGTCAGTATTTAAGGACAGAGAAGACCACCCTAATCTCCCTAATCTGTCTCCTTTTTAGTGCAGTCGGAGGAATCTCACCAAATGCCTCTTGCTGTCACAGCTTTGGGACTGAAACTGTCCCCCTGAAAAACATCTCGACTTAAATTTTGAGGATTTCTCAGAAATCTCCAGCAATCTGTTGTGGTATTTAACTACGGAGAGTGCATTCTATTTCCAGTTTGAACATTGCCAATTCCAATTTCTGATTTTTAGAGCTCTTAATGCATGCTGGGCAACTGAAAAATGTTCTAAAATATTAGATACATTCTGTGCAAGTAATTACAGCTCTGGTTTGAATCCCCTCTTAACCTTGGGCTGAGCCCATTGCCTTCCTTGGAGTCTCTCTGTCAACAGTGGGCTCGGATATTATGTCTTACAGCCCTTCTCCACAAGCAGCAAATCCTTTCTTGGAAGGGTTAAACTGAGAATAACAGCCACATCCATAACAAATTCAGAAGAATTTCCAAATTGAGGTTGCCGTGACCTACTACAAATCCTTTATTCACTGAATCCAGGGACTGGGTTATTCTAGCACTAAGAGAAATTTGCTTGGCTTAAACAAATTTGAGTTCCTCCTACAGTTTTTGCTACAGAAGGATTTGTTTTGCTGTATGCTTAGAGATGAACTAGGCAAATGCTTTTGTAAAAGTTTTGTCATTCTTTTTTGGTTCAGAACATATCAATGGGAACATTTATTAGTGCAGCAAGTAATCATGCTTTGAAATTCACTGCTGAGGAATCTGGGGGTGTATGGAATGGAAGATGGAACCCTTTTAAAAAGGTGACAGTTTTATAATTGTGCCACAGATAGAGCTGAAGCTTCTAGAGATTTTAGAAAGCATCTTTTCTGTTTTGCTGAGGTCTTTCTTAAATGAAGTATTTTGGAATATGGGGAGATGAAGACCTCAACTCTCTGGGGACACAAGAAGAAAGTTCATCTGTTAAGGCAAAATAGGGATGCAGAGCACTAAAAGTGTCTGCCTGTCTCCAGGAGCAGGGACACCTGGATCTGGACAAGCGAGAAGTGATGAGCAACTTCCAGAACTGAGGAAATATTTCAGACTTCAGAAGGAACTGAGTTTATGAGAGTAAAGTGTAGGAGCAGGGTAAAAGCTGGAATGAAGTTCAGGGTGAGGGGTTATGGTGCATTATTTCTAGCATCTTGAGTGAGGAGGTTTACACAAATGTTTTCTGGGTCACTAGTAGCTCCTAAAATTAAAGCTGATTTCCCTTTTTAGCATTTCCACTCTAAGTAAAATCATATCCTTATCTTCCTTTTTATATGACCCATAAATATGTGTATCTATATACCTATCCATATAATTCCTGTTTTTAATCTTAATTTCACTTTACAAGCAGTGCTTTTCCCCTTTCTTGTTACCCCTTTCTTTACCTATTTGTCTTGTAGTTTCTCTAACACAAACTCTCCAGCCCCAAACATTTTGTTTTGTTCCCAATTATTCCACTTTGGAAACTCCATTATTCCACTTCGGAAATCAAGCTCCTGCCCATTGCCAAAGGCAGACCAGCAGGTCTGATGGAGTTAATAATCTTACTCTGAGCAGAGAAAATGCTGCTTTCCAGAGTCACTGGGTTCCATTCATCACAAGAATACCTCCCATGGAATAGCATGGCATCAGTGCTGGCTGCTGCTCAAGAAAACTCATTTTACACTGAGAACAAACTGGAGCTATGAGAAGCTTGTTCTTTCATACTCTTTCTCTTCTTCTGCTCTGTAAGAGCCAAGACCAGGATCTCCCATGGTATTCTCAAGGAGCAAATGGCAGGTGCTATGCCATGTGCTGCCCATCTATTTTCAGCCTGAACAATATGTGATTCAATGCATGGAGCTCTTTAGTGCTCCAGGCAAAGCCTGCTGTGGAGAAGGATGATGGCTCAGAGTTCCCAGGCTTGCACAGGAGAGAGGAAATCAGTCAGACTGGCTCCTAGGATGAAGCCTATATTGGAATCACGTTATTATGTAGTGCCTGAGACCATGGGCAGCATTCTCTCCATCTTCCCAGATATCAGAGCCATGGATTTGCATGTGCTGCCACAAATCTGGTCCCTAGCTGGTTGGTTGCCATGGACATGGGAAGCCCAGAGCCCAGCAGTGCTGATTCTGACCACGTGGACCACAGCCTGTCTCCTACCAGTAGTTCTGCTGGGGATGCTAGGTTGAAGAATGACTGGCTAGACAGTCAGCGTGGGATTAAAAGAAGCACAGTTTAAAATGCAGTTGTCATTTCAACACTATTTCTTTTATTAATGACATTAAAAGAGATGTTTGATCTCAGGAAACCATTAGTGTTCTAACAGGAAAGACCTGTTAGTAAAGTACCATACAAGTTTGGGACAAATTTTTATCTTCAAAGAAGCTTAAATTACAAGTGGATCTGAAAGGAATCCTAGGGCAGAGGTGAACAAGGGCTGTCAATGTCTCTTTTGAGTTTCAAGCCATAGCTTTTTTTCCAAATGTGTACATTAATTATACACTTGCTTCTATCACTGTATTCATTTTAATACATTTTGAATCTTATGGCATGGGGAGCTATGGAAAGCACTCCTTAAATATCTAGATAAAGGAAACTTTAAAAATGCCTTTGTACTCTAAAATGGTCGTGTGAGGAGGTTTGAAATGGGAATATAATCTCTTCCATTGCAGTGACTGACATTGCAGCCAATAAAAAGATTTACTGTGAGTTTGATGGATCCTTCCTAACTACTTAAGGTCAACCACATGCAAAACAGAGCCCAGGCAAAATTAACAATGTTAGGCCTCATTTTAAGTAATTTATTGTGTTTTATAAATCAATATTATTGCTGGTAAGCATAAATGTTATTGAATAATATTGTGGCATAATGTGGAGATCACTCTTGGAAAATGAACTTCATATAATTTCTAATACAAAAGAACTCTTCTGTGCTTCTTTCTCTGAATGTCTTCTAAACGAGACACCTTCATTTTTGGATGGTGAGAATATGACTGCTTTGAATAGAATGGAATGACAGTGGGAGCCTGAATTCAATGTTTTCCCACGTAGCTGCAAGTTCTGCTGTTGGCAGAACAGCTCATTGAAAGAATATATGGTGTTTTTCTTCTCCTATCTTCTTTAAAAGCCTGAGGATTTCGAATGCCTGAGGCCATGGCTTGAATAAGACCAAGATGAGATGAGTAGTTTCGTTTTATATTAAGTTTCTAACTGCTAGCAGTTCCAAAACAGGAAGTACAGAAAATATTTGCTAGGAAAAAAAATTTACTTTTAAAGAGAGGATTCACCCAGATGTGGATGGATCTAGAATCAGGTAATATCCAAGACTGTTATTCACAGATTGTCAAGGGAAAAAACTCTCCTTACCAGCACAGGTCATAGAACTTTCAATTCTTATTACAGTTAAACAATGGCCAATCTGCCACAACCTTTACTAAATGCTTCTTATGGTTGATTTTTCTATCCAAGGTGAAAAAGAAGGGAATTAGTTACATTGTGGCTGAGCAGCCTCCTGAAAATCTCTACCTTTGTATAGAAACATGATAATAGAGAAAAACATTGCAATATGAGCAAAGTAAACAGAACAACCTCCCTTGAGGAAAAGAAGCAGAACCTCATAGTACAGAACACATTTATGTCCCTAAACACTTCCAATTATCTACATGTGGTGATCAGAAAGAAAAACATTCAAGATACAATAAACTCATTTTAAACATATTTGCCCTCAATGAAATGGAAAGCATTTCTTGATCAACTTTATGGTTGTAATTGTCCAACATTTTTCCAAGGTCAAAAGGAACATGTATACTGAACATATGCATTTCTTCCCATATTATTGCTTTTTACCTTACAGTGAATAAGCACTATCAGTAGAATTTCTTTTTATCCTAATTTTTTTTATCCTAGTAATTTTTTTTCCTTTCTATGCCTTTTTCACCTTATCAGCTTCCTAACACTTGATATTCTACTTCCAGAACTAGAATTCATCAGTATCAGCTTCACTATCTTCTTGCATTATGCATATGAAATACATGAAAATGTATTAATGAATTTCAAGAAAAATTACATACATTATACCTAGAATGTACTCAGATATATTTCTTTATTATGACTACTGATAGATTACTGTGTCAGCTGCTGTGACATTAACGATTTCAAACTTTTCACCTGTCATGAACATCAAAGGGACACAAGAGGAAGGCTTTCCTTTTGTGCATGTCTCATTGATATTTAACCTCTATAACATATGTACTGAAAAATTTCCTCCTCTGATGAAATCCAAGGGGGAATTTTTTCTGTATCTTGTCCTGTGGTGTTGTTTGCCTTCTACCCATAGTTTGTGATTAACTTCCTAATGCCTTTCTGAACATTATTCAGGAACTCACCATCCACATATTTAACTGGACCTATATTCGTATAAAGGTATTTGCACAAAATCAGTAGTTCCTAATGATTTACTCCTGCCTCAGAGGCAGCTCAATCACCAAGCAGTATAGAATAAAGCAGAAACACACTTACCAGGAGCATGTTGCAAATGACACAAGGGACAAACAGCAAGTACATAACTGGAATGTGTTTGTATGAACCATCTAAGTGTGAGGAACTGTGAATTATCTTGTAATATATCACCACTTTGCACAGGCTTGTAAGACAAAAATTAAATTCCAAGCAAATGATTCATTAGCTCTCCATGTGATAGTAGTGTCAGGGAGCAGAGGGAAAAGGGAGAATTCTCAGTAAAACCTACCCTTGCCTCAACTACATCTGAAATGGAAAATGAGTGGGATGCTTGGGAGGTGTTTTGTACAGGCTGAGTAAGCAGGAATAGATTTTGCACCTCTTTTATATCTCTGGGGCTCGTTTTATGTGCTCTGGGGCTCTGGCCTGTAGGTAAATGTAAGTGCATGCAAATATCTTAGAGGTGAGTGCAAGGGGATGGGGACAGACCCTTCAGTGGTGCCCAGAGACATGACAAGGGCCAGTGGCCACAAATTGAAACACAGAAAGTTCCATCCAAATATGAGGAAAAACTTATTTTCTTTCAGGGTGGCAGAGCACTGGAGCCCAGAGGGGCAGTGGATTCTCCTTCTCTGGAGACATTCCAAACCTGCCTGGGTGTGATCCTGTTCAACTCCAGTGACCCTGCCCTAGCAGGGCTTGGACTGAAGGATCACCAGAGGCCCCTTCCAACCTTCCAACCCCAGCCAACCCGGGATCCTGTGAAAATGATAATAACAACTTGGGTTTACAGCCTGCAGGTAAGATGGTGACATATTTGGAGTCAAAAACAGTTGCCCATCCAAATAATTACAATAATCCATTCTCACTTGTTTATACATTTATTCTTCCCTGCAAAAAGTATTAATTTCATGGTTTGTCATATGTCCTAGAGGGGTTGGAAAACTGTTCCTTCTCCCCTCGACAGTATCAAGAGAGTTTCCAACACCCTGTACATGCAAGCTCAAAGCATCCTTTTTTCCCAGTTCACATCTGCTCACAGGAATCATTTATTATCTAAACAGGTAACAGGTTTGATAAAATGGTGCATTCTTTAGACTGGCAGAAGACAAATGAAATCCAAAAAATTCCTCTAACTGGAAGATTCTTGCTCTTTTTTTTTTCATTTTATTTCTGACTGTTATGAAAGCCAATGTTGTCTGAAATTCAGTGTGAAGAAAAGGTATGGATTTATACTTTGTGAATGGGGTAAAAGACTCTTTCAGAGAAGAAGGTATCTTACCTATAGCTAAAACAGTAGTTAACCTTTGAAATGGAGAAAACTGCCCTGGAAAAGAGTTTTTTGACACAACAAGAAGAGTTATGAAAAAGAGAAGCAAAAAGGTCTGTTTACAGTCTTTTTGCCTAACCTTAAGAGCCAACTGTTATGGTCCTGTCCCTGTAGTTAATTGTAAAGGAAAAAAAACTAATGATTCTGGATCTGAAGAAAATGAAACTCAAAAGTCTCTGGAATGCTTATCAGGGACTTCAGGGATTTGGCTACACGTTATACTGCTTCAAAATCAGCATGAAAATCATGTTCTTCTGTCTCTTTTTGTCCTGACTAAAAAAAAAAAAAAAAAAATGAACCACCTTTCTTGTAGAGCTAAGGAAGAATTTTGTTTCTGTGGAAGTGTTTTAGTGCATAAATCAACACATGAAAATACAGTTTAGGAAGAATGAATCAGCATAAAGATCTGTTGGACAAAATAAAACAGAGCAGAGGATTCATAGATTCAGTGTTGATGGATAATCCCAGATGAATCACAGGGGAAACACAAACTGCTAAAATTCTTCATCATTATGTGGTACAACTCAGTCTCAAAATCTTTGAAATGCCTTTTATTACCATTTTTACAACTTCTGTTCCAGAACTACAAATTGATCTGTAATACTGGGCAACAGAGAGGCATGATAAATGCCACACTATGATAAATTATTTAAAATTTAAAGGGAGTGTTCTTACTCAACTTACTTCTCATTTGAAAAATAAGGCACAGTCAGGCTAAGAATTTTGGCAGTGTTGTGAGCACCCAGAGCAAAACAAAAAAAAACTTTATGATTTGGATGGTGTGGTAGGGAATTTGAGTGCTTAAAGCCTTTGGAATTTGTTTGCTTGCTTGTTTCTGGGATGTTACTGATATGCAGGATTGGCTTGTGCTTGGTGCCACAGACACCAAATTGCCTTCTATTCAAAACAAAAGCTGATGCTACTCCTGACTGCCTGAAAGAGGGAAAAGGTACCTAAATTGTTGGCTGCAAACAAAATAGATATTCTCAAAGAAATACTGATCCAAAGCCTTATTTATGAAGCTGTATATAAAACCCAGAATTGTTCCTTTTCCAGGAAGAATGTTGTATAAACTTAACCTTCTACAGTGTAGATTATTTGGCTCATTTTCTATTCAATTTATAAGTTTATCCTTCCAAAGTGGAGGCTTTTTGTCTCCAGTTTGATGTCAGCAGTGCTATTTACAGCACTGATGGATGACAGTTACTTAACCTGCACTTGAATTTATAAAGGCAGTTGTTTCTACCAACCCTCTGGGATGAGTCTGGCATCACACAAGTGTAAATCTCACAAATACATGCATAAATGCTGTCTTGATATTGTGAAATATAACAACTGCACTATTATTGTCTGTAGCAATTCAAACTGTTGAAAGGAGTTGGAGGTAAACCAAAATATTTCCTGAAAATACTTCAGTGTTTTATTTGTTTGTTTATGGTTTAGCTCTGGGAGGAATGTGCAGATGATCTTCTTTACATCTAAATGCTCTCTTCCTATGCAAGTGTTGTTTCACTGGTAGCAGGAAATGCTCAGATCTCTATGTGCACACAAAAAAATTAAGTCAAGAATTCTTATTCAGCGTATGAAAATGTTTCTACCACAGCAAAGGATGCTTCTCTTTCAGGAAAACTATTTGTATTAATTCCAAACTAAATTTGGAGTGTTAATTTATTAAAAATGGTCCTGGTGTTCTTCTTTTTTTCCAGTGGATTAAATTGCAGCTATCTCTAAAGATGCAGTGGAATTGCACTGGTGAGCTAAACAGAGAATCAAGTCAAGAAAATTGTCAATATAATTCCAGATTATAAACACAGAGCTTCCTCATGCTCTTAATTAAATCAAAGCATTGGATGGTAGTTCAGTTTTTAATTTCTGCAACAGAAATAGTGAGGTGTTAAATGTATTTTGTGAAAGAATAAAGCCTATATTTATCTTTGTAGAATCACAGAATCCCAGAGTGGTTTGGGTTGGAAGGGACCTTAAACCTCATCCAGTCCCACACCCCTGCCATGGGCAAGGACACCTTCCACTAGCCCAGGTTGCTCCAAGTCCCATCCAGCCTGGCCTTGGACACTTCCAGGGATCCAGGGGCAGCCACAGCTTCCCTGGGCACCCTGTGCCAGGGCCTCAGCACCCTCACAGGGAAGGATTTCTTCCTAATATCTAATCAAAAATTACTCTCTGACAGTGGGAAGCCATTCCCCCTGTCCTGTCACTCCAGTTCTGATGAATTGTCCCTCTCCAGTTCCCTGGAGCCCCTGCAGACCCTGGAAGTTGCTGTGAGCTCTCCACACAACCTTCCCTTCTCCAGGATGAACATTCCCAGTTCTCCCAGCCTGGCTCCATAGGGGAGGTGCTCCAGTGCCCTCAGCAACTCCATGGCCTCCTCTGGACTCATTCCAACATTTCCATGTCCTTCTTAGGTTGAGGACTTCAGGACTGGGCACAGAGCTCCATGTGGGGTCTCACAGGAGCAGAATCCCCTTCCTCAGCCTGGTGGCCACAGTGCTTTCAGCAAGCCCTGCACTCCTGGTTTCTGGGCTGGGAGCACCAGGGCCAGCTCACTGGGACTTCTGCCTCACCCTGTTACCCTGATTTTTTAAGATGTTCAATGCCTTCTGGTGTTTTCATTCTTGCTTCCAACTTTCTCACACATTTTCTGTAAACAATTCATTGTTTTTCATTCTTTCATGTAGGTGGAGAAAGTTGATGGACTGTTAGTTTGTCCAGTGTTGTTGGAGAGGTGGCACTGTCACCTTTGAAAAGTTATATATATGGAGTCAGAAATTAAAATTTAGTTCTTTCACCTTTTAAATTACAGCAAGTACATGTTTTGTTTCTCATGTCCTATAGCAACATCACCCAGCACCTCCAAGTCTTCTCCCAGGGCTGCTCTCAGTCCCTCTCTGCCCAGCCTGTTGGTCTATTTGGGATTGCTCTGGCTCAGGTGCAGGGCCTTGCACTTGACTTTGGTGAATCCCTGAGGTTCACACAGCCCCAGCTCTCCAACCTGTCCAGGCCCTCTGCTCTTTCAGTCCTTCCCAAATGAATCAGATGTGTCACGAGGTGGGGAAACAAACTGGGAAACAAAACCTTCAGGTCTCTGGGAATCGTACAAAACTGGGAATGTCAGCTGGTAAGGTACCTTGTAATGCATCCATTGGAGAATTACACATTTTGTGTGCAACTAGACATATTCTGAAGCTCAACCTACATTAAAAATTCTGAGAGAGATACTTAACCCCTCTACAGAGTCCAAACATGAGGTTTTTTAAAGAAGCTGTATATAGAATGAAGCTCAACATATTTACTATTGTAAAATATATGTATTGAAAATGAATTACTATAAAATTTCTGTGCCTCTGAATTAATTTCATTATCACCCCAGCACCTTTGTAGAAGAGGTCTTAGAGAGAAAAACAAAGGTGATTTTGGAAAATTTCAAATGGCATGTAAACACCAGAGTGAGATAAAATAGTATTAATAATGCCACATAATTATCATTTACACTGTATATTTTAGTTATAATTCCACAAGTCCTGACACAGAGTGGGAGGGACTGAGACTTTATACACCCAGCAGAGGCTGGGACAAGAACTGCAGACCAGGGACATATTTTACAGCCAAGAGGAGCAATACATGACATATCCTCCCAAACCTTTGGCTATGGGCAGGATTACTCTGCCTTTCTCTTCCATTTTTTTTCATGGAACGTGAGTGTTAGCATATTTGGGAGCAGCATAAGATATGCAGGCTGGTTGAAATAAAGAAGAGGCAGAATAATTTAACTAAAATTAGCATAAACATTATTACTTATCTTCTAGGTATATTTCAGTTTTAGGTTGATTAGCCAATAATTTCAGATTATTAGCCACAGTATAGCAACAGTGCTTTGAACCACATTGTCCCGGCTGCTCTTCTGCCTCAGGCTTAGGATAATGAGGGCCTACATGAACATTGAAGGTTTTTCCTAGGAAGCTTGCTTTGGAAAAAAACAGAATGAAACATGGTTGTACAGATCTAGAAATAAATCCAAGATTAACTGACTTCCCAATCCATATGTCCAACAGATGCGATGGTGTTTATTCTCCAACTTCTTTGTGTAAGGAACAATGCTGAGCAATTACCAGGGATTCAGTTTTGGCCAGAATAAAGTTAACATTTGCTCTTGTGTCTCAGCCAAGAGGATTTTTGTTTGATTTTAGGACTCGCCAGCTCTGCAATGATGCCAGGAAAAAGCACCAGTGTACCTCTGCAGTGTGTCTTGCTTTCCCTGAATCGAGATTAAGTGTTAAACATAGTCAGTATTTTATGGATAATAAAAATATGTTCCATTAAATGAAAGGTGTGAGAATAAATGAGGTAATTTATATCATACTTATGGGCAGTGGCAGTGCACAAGAAAAATCTGCTGACATACAGTCCTGTGAGCAGTTACAAAACCTTGCCCTTTGAACCACAAGCTTGAATACAGTTCAAGGTACAACAAAACAGGCATTTTTGCCATCTGGTACTTGGCAGTGACCAGTGTGAAGGGACCCCCAACTTCAGTTCCTGGGAGAAATATATATATATGTATCAACATATTGCAGGAGCAAGCTAATCAGCATATCCATAAACAGTCTCACTGAAAACAAGGCAAAAACGACATAACACCAGGGTCTGCTCTTCCTGCCTCACAGCGTGCAAGCAGTGGGAAAAAGACATAGGATGGTTGAAAATTTCCTTTCACTGAGATAAATGCTCCCTTTGTGATGCTGGTGCCTTGAGTTGTACAAGGCTGTCCTGCATGAGTGAGAAACCCACAGCCCCCAGCATGTGTATTAATTGAAATGTCTTCTGAGCTGGACCAAGCGTGCTGCAGCCTGTGCTGACCCTTGGTGTGCTTCACAGCAGGTCACAGAGTTGCTGTGCCACATGTGTTGAGCAACTTAGCTCCCCCTTGAACCTAGGAGCAGGTGAAATCAGGCCAAAGATCAGATAATTAGTGACTATCCAAACAGCACAGAAACAGAAACCTCCCTGACATGGGACTCCTTGCTATACTTTTCCTGTAAGAAGTTCACACACAAAGCCACAGCTCCACAACCTCCCTATCCCCCCCTACCACCTCTGTCAGCCAGGAACAGGCAGAGCTGGATATTTCTCTGACTTGAAGAATATCCCGATTTTGATAACTCAAATATCTCAAATTTGAGGAATATCTCTCCTTTTGATTTTCTGGCAGGAGCTCAAACACTGTGTCATAAGCTTCAAACAGCTGCTCAGACACACACAGTAGAGCTACTTCATAACCTTGCTTTCTGCTCATCTTAAACCTGACACTTGTGTGTGGTTTGGGTTTGACTCCCCCTTGCCACAGAGTCACCTCAGAGTGGTGATAATTCTTCCTCTCCACAAGGCCCATGGGCATCCATGCCCAGGGGTGGTCTACAGCAACAATGGCCTCACCCCGCTGAAACCACAGCAGAAAAAGTAGAAAAGCAGGAAGAAATTAATAACTTCTTCTTCCAGAAGAAATTAATAACTTCTTCTTGCAGAAGAAATTAATAACTCCCACAAGAGCACTGGGCTTCATCTGATCTTCTCCTGGAAGTGAGGAAGTGTTACATGGAGCCCATGTACTGTTGCCTCTCTGGCAGCAATCCTGAGCCCTTTTTTTTTTTTTTTCCCCCAAGGAAATTAAAGCACAAGGAAAATACAGGGATATCCTGCTCTGAATCTGGATAAGACCAAAAATGCCCTTGATATGAAGAATTAGGAAGCAGTCTTGGATCCAACAGTTCTGACATAGTCATGAATCCCTGAACTCTTTCAAGAGAAGCTTGACCCAGCAACAGCTGCACAGATAAGAACAAAGGCTTTCTTCACCTCTTTAACCTAAATAAGCACACAAAATTCCCTGCCAAATAGACACTATTTAAATGCTAATAGAGACAGCAGGTGATTTCATTTCCTCTCTGATTTTTTCCTTGAAACAGAAAAAAAAAGAGTTGCAGCAATCCAAGCCTTTTTTGTTATTAAAATGGTCGACTTTGTTGTAACTTGTTATATGTGGTATTGCTGCATCTTGTGATAACTAATGAAATTTCTGAAATTGAAGGAAATTACAAGAAAAAAATATCTTCCGCATCTTACATCCGTGTCACATTAAAATTAATTTACTGAACCAAAGAAAAAAGTTGTTGTAAATCAAATACTTTTCGCTTGCACTGTAATTTTTAATCTTAATAGTTAATAGTTTAGTTAATAGTTTAGTGCACCTTGGCTTATGCGAAAATTACATAAAAATATAAAACATTAACCATGCAAATTTTGTTTTTCTAGTGGAATTTTTGTAGCGTTCTGCATACACAAATTGCACTTTTACAACTCACATAATGAAAGAGAATTTTTGCATCAAATAATTGAAGACCTCACTGTAGTCTGCCACAATCTTCTCCTTTTCCACAGAAATTCTGTAGCCCCAGAAATCATCAGAAGTGGAAAATCTGTGTGCTGTGGATCATCTTGGAGTCCCTCAGGATAGACTTTAATCTATAACTATCCATCTATGGCCCCAATAAATGAGGTAGGTTTGTGTATCTCAGTGCAGAAAGTGATTACAGTCATTTGGCTGATCGTAGCAGACCCAGATTTGCAAATTGTTCCTTGTTCACAGCATTATCAAATTAGAAAGGATCCTACAGAGATTATCCCTAACCTGCTCTTTTTAAAAATTCTTACTATGGAGTAGAATGATAGAAAGTATATTCATAGAATACCCAAACAGTATTAAGCTGAGAGCCTTGGCAAATACTTTGGAAGGTTTAGAGAAACCAGAGAAGCAGCTAAAAACTGACAATATGGCATGTGATAGAAGATAAGGCACTATGCTAAAAAAAAAGAGAAAATACCACAAAATGTGGGGGTCAGCCTTTTTTTCCAGGCAATTAGTAATAGGACAAGGAGAAATAGCCTCAGGTTGTATCAGGGGAGGTCCAGGTTATTAGGAAAAATATTTTCACTAAAGGAAAGGCATTGGAACAGGCTGCCCAGGGCAGTGGTGGAGTCACCATCCCTGGGTGTTGAAAAAATGACTGGATATGGTGCTAAGACACGTGGTTTACTGGGTATGATGGGATCTGGTCAAAGGTTGGATTCAGTGATCTTGGAGG
>VZTT01065885.1:17385-43250 GCA_013400855.1 Buphagus erythrorhynchus
GTGTCAAAGCAAACTTGGGCACTTTGTTAGCCAAACGCCCACACCCATACATGGGACACTTCTGTGACAACTTTATTTACACCATAAGAAAAAAAAAAATGTTGGATGTATTAAGGCTTTTAATTTCACTTTCTATATTACACAAACAGAAGTAATGGCAAAAATCAGAAGCATGGCAGACCTGTGCAAAGGATCATAAAACAATAAACTTGCTATTACCTGAGGGGGATTGGTTTGCCTATATCTTACCTTAATTAAGATAAATCAAAGAGTAGAAGCTTTCTATGAAAATTCACCCCTCTGGAAATCCTAAGCATTTAAAATGTGCCAAAGAGAATGATTAAAATTAAAGATAGAGTCGATTTAATTTAAGGTTGAATCTGGTCTTCTAAATTCAGCATCTGCTTCAGTAAGGAGTAAATATGCAAAGTGTCAGTAATTCTCTTTTGCCTCCCCATCTCCCATCTGGTTTTCGACTTAATTGATTAAAGACAATCAAAAATATGTTTAAAAAATTGTAAATGCTCACCTTTGTTTTAATTTATACCCAGACGTTTTAATATCTGCCTTCTCCCCAAAGCATCTTTACAAGGATGAGCCATCAAAATCCTTTCAATAGCTCCAATAAAGCAGCATTCTTCTAAATCCAAGTTTGGAAGCACAACTAATGAAGTAAACAATGATTAGTTCAGAAAAGGCAGGGGAATGTGGAGTGAAGAACGTTTGTTCTGCACCTGCTGGAGTTATGTAAATTTGCCATGAGCCACTGGAGGCCTCGCCCTGGGAGGTGTCCTCAATTATGAGGCAGAAGTTGGTGTTTGTACTAAAATCAAAAAAAGGCAGCTTTCTGGGCTTATCAAGTGTCTAATAAGCATGCTCAGGACACTGCTGGTGTGATGTTGTGCAAGAATATTTTGAGCCTTAGGATTCCAGCCCCTCTGATACTGCTGGCAAGCAGTTGTGACACTGAATAATGATATGCAAAAGCAGTTACCCGACACTGATGAAAAAACAGCAGTTGAAGTGTTCTCATCCTGAATGGACACAGTCACTATAAAAAAAAAACCAAACAAAAAAAACCCCAAAATAATCTAAAAGAACCTATTTATTAATTTGTAGTAAGTCTAAATAAGTGTCTATCTATATTTGGGGTTTATGCAATATGTCTAAGAGATGTAATTTAATTATACACTAAAATACCTACACTGAGGAGAAACACTGCCATTAGTGAGCTCTGCTGACAATCCTACTGCTCTGTAAGTAAATTAAAACCAAGGCCTGTCAGAAGAGCTAACAGTCTCAAGGGTTTAGAGCATCATATTTACCGTATTTAGAGATTTTAACAGAGAAAAGAACTTAATGGATGCAAATTATTTTTCATATCAAATGCTAGCATTATAATTACAATTATTGAAAAGGGTAAAGTGGACCCTAAGTTTTGTGACATCTAATGTAAGTCTACTCTGTGAGAGCTCAATACAAAGCCCACTGAAATAAATGAAGAGACAGAATATAAATCCACAAACCACAAAAATTTTAACTGGTAATTTTAACCCTCTGGTCTTAAATCTGATTTAAAACTATGTATTTGAGTAAATTATTCATAATCAATGTCTGATCAATTTGAATTCTTTTTGTTCACAGCATCTCCAGTAGCAGATTATTTTTGTAGTTTATTCAATGTTTGAATGCAGTGAGAATATTTCCCTTGTATTTCGTACTGGGGATAATTCATTGTATCTACTTGACACCACACCCAGAGTGCCAGTTAACTGGGATCACTGCATGAATCTCCTCTGATTGGAATAATGTAAGTAGGATAAGCAAGCAGATGTATAGATGAGCTGAACCACATGAGAAATGTGCTCATCTGTCCACTTCAAACTGCTTCTATGGCTCCAGAGAGAAAATAATTTAAATTGATATACTTCTTTTCTGAAACTGCACAAAGGAATGGATACTAAAACCCTCAAAGGAGATGATACCAGGACCTTCCCATTGCACACTATGAACCTGGAAAGCTTCCTTATGCATCTGGCATCAATCATTCTGGAAGATTTGGATCAATAGAAAGTTACCAAGGCCAGAAATCCAGATGGTGTTGGTTTCAGCCAGCTAAAATTAGCTTCATTGGGTTTGGCTCACTTGTCTATTCCTGTTGATCTATGAGAATTTATGGATAACTGGACAAGAGCCAAAGCCATACCCCATTCATTGCTGGATGTGACTCCAGTTTTTCCTGTTAGAGGAGAGTATAGTGGATGATCTATTTTTTTTAAGTCTGAAGTATATAAGAAATTTGATTTTAACCAACAGCTTGATTTTCTGTGATGAAAATTGTGTATCTGTTTGTCAATCAATTTTCAGAACACAAATGTTAAATTTTTACTTTATCAACCAAAACCTCAGATGACTAAAAAAAAAAAACAACTAATGACTTTTAAATTACCCTCTGGATATGTCAGCCTTGTTGGTCTCAGATATGATTTGTTCTTCTTTGTTATTTATATTCTAGCAGTGTCCCAGTACCTTAAGCTATATTATTTGCAAGGTTTATTATATAAAATTACACACCACAGTGAGTTGCAACTGAAATTTATTCTATTAACAAGTAAAATAAGTACTGATAAGTGAAAGTAAAATATTTTTCTGACTAATTTTACAAACATTGTGCCACTACTACAAAGTGATAAGATATGCCTCTACAAGATATGTTAATTATAGGAAATTGTCTCTCAAAAAGAAGGGTGATGGTTTTAAATAAAACACATTCCCAAATGAAAGTGTCCTTATCATAAATTAATCCGAGGAGAGGCGATTTTTTTCCAACTGACTACTGGTGTATGACACAATTTGTGAGGCCTCTAGCAAGCAACTTGAAAGACACATTTGAAGAACAGTGAACACGGGTTTTACCTTACACATCTATATTTAGTTCCAGCTCTACCAGGTCAGAATCAAAGGCAAAAAGGCAGAACTAGAAACGTTTGAATTTCAAAGTGCAGGAACGTTGACTCAGAAAGGTCATTGCCAGTTAATCTGGATGTTTCTTCATTGCAGTCTGAACTGTGGGTTTTTGGAAGGATTTCTCACTACTACTCACACCTCTTCTTAAGCAGTACCATAAGTAGATAAAAGTGAAAAGAATTTGGTCAAAATGTCCTCTGGAACTCCCTGACAATGAGAAAACCTACCAGCCAGAAAATGTTCCCTTTGCCTAGTTCTGTTTTGTATGGAGAAACCAAATTTTATATACACAGAGCATCACAAGAATTTTGTTTTGAGGGAAGGACTTAAAAAGTTGTTGACTTGTAATTTCTGAGTAAAAGATGTCCAATAACTACTGAATGGTAAAGAAGATGCACATCTAATTTCATGTAAAATGGATAAAATTATACTGGACATATTTGACATTGAGAAGGAGAAAAAGAAAACCCTTCAAACTGCCATTAGTCTAAATGCATCAGTCACATTAACCTCAAATTGCAAAGCTGAGGTAACTTGTACACCATAGTGAAGTTCACTCAATTGTGTCCACCTTACATCACAATTACATTACCTGCATGATCTGTGTGTACATCTATTCCATTATTCTGTAAATTCAACTTAGGGAGTGAATAAAAAAATTCAGGATGATTTTAATGCAGCAAAAATCCATTTCTGTAGGCAATTCTTTCAGCAGGTATATGATATGGCCAATTACCTCCATGTCTGTTATTAAAGTTAGAAATTCAAACCCTGTCCTTTGTCAGTAGATATGTCCAAAAAGCCATTTTAAATTTACTCAGTCTTCTGGACCTTGTGCAGAGACTACAGAGAGGAGAGAAGAAGAAGATACACAACTAGGGACACTTGAAGCTGAAATGAGAGAAACATCATTCTTTACCCTCACTGTTTTCTTGTTTATTATTATTTTGCTCTGCAGTAGAAAGTGTCTGCAGATAAATTTCCAAAACTGCTGCCTCTTGCAGTGGTGACACATAGTGGCAAACCTGACACTTCAGTGGAACTTCTGTCCTTTCTCCCCAGTGCCCAATTTACAGCAGAAAGCAGCAAAGAGTATTCGCCTTCCTCCAAGTGCTCTGAGTGTCACTTCCCTGTTTCTATGCTTGACAGCTTCCCTGTGAGGAGACACAAGATATTTCCATCTTCTTCCATGTATATGTGCCTGCTATTTCATTATCATCTGCTAAATAACATTGCAGCAAATACTTAAATCCATTGTCTGGGATAACAACGGCAACACAGCTGAGAACGTGCTGAGATTGCTGCGTATGCAGCAACTGTGTCATTGCTTCAATGTGAGCTCGTCCTCCCCAAGGTTTGTTTTTCTCTCTTTATCTTGTCATCATACTTCTAGTTTGGCAGAGAACTTGTGTTTTATTTATTGCATTTCTGAAATACTTGTGCATTCATGGAGACATTGAAGACTTTCTTGCACTCTCTCACCATTAGGACTCCTGTGTTATTCCCTCAGTTCCCACTTGCCTCAGCATTGAGGCGATTACACACATACTTCCAGCAAAAAATAACTGTTCTCCTCAGGTAAAAGGCTTGGATTTATCAAGCAAGGAAATTTGCTTTAAATCCTTGTGCCTTTTATCACCCCACAAGCACTGGCACAAAGATTACTCACAATAGCCAATTCTCAGCCCTTCCCAGGAGCTGATCTCAGGAGGCAAGAGGAAGGTCTCATCTCCAAAGCAATTCTACCTTTTTCATGTAGGATGATAATCCTAGTCAGGTTTTCTTTACTTGAAACTCTTACTTTCCTCCATTTCCTCTCAGTCAGCCTTCATGGCGAGGAATTACTTTTCTCATTATAATCATGAGTTTTTCTTCATAAGATGTTGCAGAGCTCAGAGATGACTTTGAGCGTGTCCTTCCCCCGTTTCCCCATCAGTTGGCATGGAGACACAACAGCTGCTACGAATCACAGGAAAGATGCTTAATGGGTACATTTTAGAGAAAAGATCCTGATAAAGAAACCACTAAATTTGTAATCATAGCCCTTGTTCTTGGGTGGCTGTAGCTAAGGGAAAATATATTTTGGAAGTGCATACCTAAGGTATGAACAAGATCACGTTGAGAAACAAGCTGGGATGGGTCTGAAACATTTATGTTCTGTGCACAATGTGATTCTTGGCTTCATGGTCAGAGATGGAGCCACACAGGTCAGGATCACACAGATCCAGTGACACCAAGGTGCAGCTGGAGATGCTGCCTCACCTTTGACTTCCTCTGGCCTTCCATGCCATTATGACTCTCCAGCACCCAAATATGTGAGAGTTTAGAGCTAAACCTATCATATTCATGCTTTCTAGGGCAGTCACATGCTGGAAATCATGAGGTAACAGTGCAATGAATTAATCTGTAATGTCTATACAGTCCTGCATGCCAGAATCAGAACCAAGCCCTCTCTCCTCCTCACATGGAGATGGGCCAAAGAACACTGCCAATTCTGCCTGCAGGTGCCTTTCTGGATTGCTTTGGATTTAAGGACAGTATTTTCCCAGATAATTGCTTTATCAGACTGTGTAACTTCCTTATCAAACCTTACACAATTTTTAACAGCCCTGTGTGTACTTCCTTTGAAGATCAGTGTTCCTACATCCTCTGGGGCCTGTTTGGAAATTCCCAGTGGCATCTTAGGATCAGAGCCACNTTAACAACATCGAATAGGCCTGATAAATCTTTTCCCCAAGCCCATTCCTTCTCCTGGTAGCAGATATTTCTCTAAAAAGAGGTTTATGGACCTCTTGGCTGGAATTCCAGCCAAGATTTAACAAATCTTCAAAAATGAAACTGAAATTATCTATAATTGTGTTTTCAAAAAGAGGCAATTGACTCTCTTTAAAATCATTAATACTCCTTTAAGTGGTGGTGTGCTCGTATTTGATCCTTGATGTTCCCGTTTTCTGCTTAGAATACACTTTTTTTGCAGATGAACAGTATTCCCATTAAAATGAGAGTTTCAATGGAAATGCTGACATAGTGAAGCAGAAAAGCTGGTGCTTTTGAAATTATGCAGGCTATATCATGTGGGATATATTCTTTCATAAAAATTGTATTCTTGTAATTACGTCACCTTCTGCAGCGTTGAGCTGCTGACAAGTTTAACGTATGTTTTTTGGAAATGTTATATCAGGTACCAGGCAGAGCTTCCAAGTTCAGTTACAAAGAAATCAGTGAGTATTGAATGAGACAACCCCTCAGCACAAATGTGAGTATCAATCCTGATCTTCCTTCCACATCATTAACTGCTTTTATTTTCCCTTGGCAAATCAATTTAGCATTTGTGACACCAGCACCTCACACTTTATAAAAGGTGAGATACTAATAAGGGAAGTGACCATGACCATTCAGGGGACCACTGGCAGACACAGATGTGGAGCCAGGTGACCTGTACCTGTCTGAAATTCCCTCTGAGCAGGGGCTTATTTTTTTCTTTAAGTCTAAAAAGTTAGGATGGTGAATGTACCACTACCAACAGTCTTCAATTTGACTTTCACTCCTAGTATTATGCACATGGAGTGTACATACACATATCACAGATAGTGATGGAGGACAGAGTCAACTAAATAACTATAAAATAGTTTTTTCTCTCATTCTCATTTATTTCCTTCTTCTTAACACCACTGTGGATGGGAAGAGCATCTGATAATTCCACCATTGCTAATGCCGATTCAAAAACTAAAAATGAAACCAGGAAAAAGAGAACACAAATATGCCCTGCATGTTTGGAGAGCATGTTTGGCAAACTGTTGAGGAAGGTGGGGGGAAGGTGGGGGGGAGATATTTTACTTGTGACTCTGAGGTTTCCACAACATCTGTGGGGAAAAACAGGACTGGTGTTTTCATGATACTGAACACAAACAGCTCAACCTCAGTGTGGAAACCCTGACCAAACCAGACAGCTGAATCCACCAGATCCTAATCCCCCATATGTCCAAGAGAAGGGAGGTGGTTCCCAGCCTCACTAAACTCAATACCAATGCTGACAAGTTTTGCAGTAAGCTAAAAACTCAAAGTAGCAAAAGCATTCAGAAAAAGCAGTTAAATGTACTAGTATAGAGAGATGAAGGCTATTGCACAGCAGGCTGGGGGCTCTGTGACACACATGCCTGTGTATGCACACATATGCACAGCTCATGTTCAGCCAGGGCTGTGGCACAGCTGTGACAAAGGGAAATATCATCCCAGCATCATTTCTGTGCAAGTTTTCATTTTTTAGATGAATGGCTGCTTTCAAGAGTCCTTCAAATGTTTGAAACATTTGGAATAAGAGCTCAAGTCTCTGTAACTATTCAGAGAAACAGAAATCTTTTAGATATCTGCTATGATCCAAAAAAAATTTATTTTTAGTAGCATTGCTGTTCTTATGTGAAGTGTATGTTTCAGAGATGCTCAAGGTTCTGACCTGTTTTTATGTTTGTTCCTGATCATTCAGAGCTTGAATAACTTCTGCTACTCTGAAAAAGCCTAAACTGAACTTGTGGGAGTAGCAGGGAGAGGAGGTGAGCTGAGGAGCTTGCTAATGAAGGCTAAGAAATGACACTAACTCAGTGTTTGGATGTCAGTGCGTTTTTTCCCCATCTAATTGGTCTTTTCCTTTTCTATTCTGTCAGTTTGCATTTCCAGATAAGGTTATGAGAGAAAGAGAAATAATCCTATTAAATAAAAATGGTGATCAATATTTATACACATAACTTCCTAGAAGATTATTTATATAATAATAAGCAGGTATTTTCCTCTTCAACATCTTCTGCACATTGTATACTAATCCTCATAGTGTTTCAATGACGTGGTTTAGAAAGCAGCACACAATTGGTACTTCTCAGAAGTTATATACATTTCCTCACTGCCCCTGCTTACTATTTCATGTATGGAAGGAGTGAAAAATTCATCAAAAGCAGTTTACAAGGTAACTCATCCCACAGAGTTCATTTGCTGGGTGAAGCATCAGCAGGGCCTTTTTGCTACCCCCTTACTCTCCAAAGGACCAGTTAGGTGAGGGAAATCCTAATGGATGCTTACATTGTGCTTAGCAACATATTTTGATTCTGATTTCCTTGAAGCACAGGAGTTTCTTCATGCACAGGTGTAAAACTAACCCTCCTAGCAAGGGCATCCATGGTTGTGAAATGATGGAACACCTCTCCCATGAGAAAAGGCTGGGAGAGTTGTGATTGTGCAGCTTGAAGGAGAGAGGATTCTGGGGTAAAGCTCTTGAGACCTTCCAGTGCCCAACAGGGCTCCAGGAGAGCTGGAGAGCTTTGGGCAAGGGCTTGGAGTGACAGGACAAGGGGGAACGACTTTGAGCTGGAAGAGGCTGTTTTAGGTTGGATAGTAGGAAAAAAATCTCCTCTGTGAGAGTGGTGAGGCCCTGGCACAGGGTGCCCAGAGAAGCTGTGGCTGCCCCTGGATCCCTGGAAGTGTCCAAGGCCAGGTTGGACAGGACTTGGAGCAACCTGGGACAGTGGAAGGTGTCCCTGCCCATGGCAGGGGGTGGCACTGGATGGGCTTTGGGGACACTTCCAACCCAAACCATTCCATGATTCTATGATACTGCAGAGTACCTACTTACAGCTTTAAGATCAGTATTCCAGGAATGGCCATAAATAGCTACAAGATTTAGTCAAATGCCCAAATCTGCCACTCCATCTGTATTCCTTTAGCTTTGGCACAGACTTTGCTGCCATTTTCAGACTTCCAGGCTCCAGAGGACACACGGGCAGCTGTATCTCAGTATTTCCTCACAGACTCTCCACTTCCAGCCCCTGTGCCTCCTCAGTGAGAGCTGAGTGCTTTGTGCTGTGACTTCCCAGCAGTACTGCTGCAGCAGTAAACCACTCCCTTTGTGATCACCCCAATCTGTTATTTTGTTCAGCTTCCTCAGCACTCTCTTCCCCAGCTGTGCTGTGGCTGAGTGGCACTGTGACGCTTTGGAGAATAATGAATTCTGTTCACTTTTGTGAACACTATTTTTAATTGCAATAACTGATGTGGATTAAACCACTTTTGTTGTTTTTTTTTTCTTCTCTGTGCAAAATTGCTACACATTGTGGGGATAGAGCCTGAAAGACTGTGACAAAGAAATCCAATTTTATCAACGTGGAATTACTCTTTCCAGATTGAATAATGGTGCTACTGTCAGCAAGGCTTTTTATTGAAATTGATTTTATACAGAAAACTAAACCAAACCTGGCCTGGCCTGAGAGATCCAAAGTCCTCCAAGTGCCAACTCACCCAGTGACTCAGAGAACTGACTTATACCACTTGGCTAAGAAATTTGGGGAGCTTTGCCTGTTAGCCTGCAATATACATGGTAATACTTTGAACCAGGATATGCTGCACACAAGCATTAAAAAATAAAATAATTTATGTTATTTTATTTTTTAAAAATTATAGGACCGGTTGGGGCACTTCTGCTATGGAGACAGGCTGAGTTGGGGCTATTCAGCTTGGAGAAAAGAAGACCCCAGGGAAGAAATTTTTCCCTGTGAGAGTCGTGGGACAGTGGAAGGTGTCCCTGCCCATGGCAGGAGGTGGCACTGGATGGGCTTTAATGTCCCTTCCCACGCAAACCAGTCTGTGATTATATGATTCTGTGACTCTGTACTTCAAGTTGGTAATACAAAAAAATGCTATAAATGACTGTAAGCAGCATTTATTGGCTCCTGGGACTGTGAAAACAGAGATTTTTCTGTATTGGGCACCTTTTAAAAGCACCATCCTGGTTATGAGGAGCAGTATAGCTGCACTGCATGAATTAATCCACGTCAAGGAAGCCAAAGTGCTGCCTGTCAGCTGAGGCCCTGGAGTACAAACAGACTAGAAATGTGCTTGTTTCCCATTTATAAAGGTGTTTATTTACACAGTATACTGATGTTAAACTGCCTGCTGTGATGAGCTCTCTGAACCAGGCTATCCTACCAGAATCCCTTCTCTCTCACATTCAATCATGTTTAGTCTCAATAAGTCAAGACTTGATAATAATGACTCCAATAAATGGAGAAGAATCACACACATGGCAATGCAGTTCTGTCCATGTCTTTTCTCTCAACACTCTACTACATTTATTAAAGAGTGTGATGTCAGCTAAAGAATAGTTTCAGTCACTAATTACTAGTTCCAAGATGTAGTCAGGCTGTGATTTTTCTTTTTTCTGCTCAGCTCAGTGCATTTTGAATTCCATCCCATGTCAGCAATTTGGGTCTCCTAGTATGAAAATTAAATGCATTCCAAAACCAGTGTTAAAACTAAGAGAACTTAATAGCTGTCAAAGCTGTATACACAGATAAAAATTGGCTGAAGCACAGGTAGAGGGATGGTCACCAGCTGGACAGCATCCACGTGGTAACTACATGTTTCTCACATTAGGGATTTGGCATTTCATTCCTTCTGAGTTTACTGCCAGGCTGAAGGCACCTGAGCAGAACCCAGATTTGGAGCTTTTCAAAAGTCCAGACTTCCTTTCTATGGTGTCGAGTTCAACAACTTTTATTTGCTGAAATATTGTTCAAACCAGCTCTTGTGAGACTTGGATTGCTGTTTGTGCATCAAAGTACAGGGTCCCACAGGGACATCAGCCAAAGGTTTGTCAGTGCAGCTCATGCCTGTTGATCTGATAGCCTAAGAAAACAAGAGATCAATATTCCAGTTTCCCTAGCTTGCTGGGGAAAATTCAAGCTAGAACCTTCTGTGGTGGCTGAATATTTCCAATGTTCACCCACGTACCAGGCATTTGTGAAGTTCCTGGTTATAAGCTCACTGCAAAACCTCCCATGATGGGTGTGTAGGGCATGTCAGGGACACTTCAACAGCAAGGAAGAATGATGTGCCTGGCAGTGTGCACCACGGTGAAGGGATGCCTCTCTGTGCAGGATGGGGTGACTGCATTCAACTCCTGGCCCAGCACCTGTTCCTGGTGGGAGGATCAGCATACACAGGTTTCTGTGAGGCCAAAGGAAGAGCATCTCTGGATTGCTGGGATGACAGGGAACGTTTTGCAAGCTAATGGCTCAACCATTGCTGAGAGGTAACAAGCCACAAGGCATAGTGTGCTCATTAATCCAGCACTGTCCTTGTGGGAATTCAGTGCCACAAAACTCAAAGACATTGTCTTTCTGGGTTCATCTCGAGGGTTAGATATGTGGTTTTGAAATTATTGATTGTGCAGTGTCTGTGAAGTTGCAGCTTGTACATCTGAGCCTTTTTGATGGGGTGTTAGGTCACGTTGAGGTCATCAACTCTTCAGCACTGATGTGACAGAACAAAGTTTGGGGAGCCATGTGTCCAGTTTTTCCTGCTGTGCCAAAGTGTGTGGCTTTTGTAGAACCACTGGAACATCACACTTTAGCTGCAAGGTCTAATAATGTACTTCAGTATTATAGCTGTGATATAGAGCACACGTGGAGGGCATTTTTAAATCAGTTTGTCATGTGTGGATTGTATATGATGGCAATTACATACAAAATGACCAATATTTTAGTGGATTAATGAATTTTTTGGTAACTTTTGGTTATACCCTTAGGAGTGATGTTTTTCTCAGCCTTCTGGTGTAGCACTTTGTTCTGAGGTTTTGTATAGCATGAGGATTTTACAAGGATGAAAATCAAACTGGACTTATCAAAGCATTTTCTGGTAAATTTATTATCAAATTATACTTATTAAATAGTTTTGGTAAGTGTAACACTATGCAATAAAGGAAAAAGGATACTAAAATATAATAATCATTTTGATTTTCAATTTTTCTTCTAATTTTATGGGTTTTTTAACTTAAGGTTATCAAAGAATCTAGAGAATTGGGCACACAGGTAAAGGACTAAGCCCTGACCTGAGAAGTGAACAGACTCTGGGAAACCACCAGGAATTACATGAGAAATTGATGGATGTAACAAAGAGCACAGTAATAAGAAAATAAAATTACAGACACTGCTGTTAGGAATGGCCAGATTTTCAGGAGTTTAATGGTATTTATGGGAGGAAAGGCACTTTTTAGAAATATTTGAAAGGGAGCACTGGGGGACTTTTTTTGGAAACAGTCTGAAAGGCCAACAGCACCCAGGGAACTGTGTCAGCAACACTAGGATTACCCTGGAAATGCTGTCAAACATTCTAAATTTGTGTGCTGATATAGGAAAAATTACTTCTGTGGGGAGAAAGAAGCCAGGGACAAGTGATCTGTTTGGGGGGACACCAGGACAGAGAAGGAGAGAGTATGTAAGAATATGTTGGGCTAAAACCAACATGGGGAACTGGTGGGAAGGGGCTAAAAAAAGGAGTCTGGGAGGTTTTGTGCCCAGTTGTGCAACTGCTTCTGCAGCCCTGGAATAGGTGCTGAGCCAGCAGGGTGACCACCAAGGAGGAATGAGACCTCCCCTGCATCCTGAAGCCCAATATTCCTACAGAATTTCAACAGACTGAGATTTCATTGAAAAAATTCCAATATTTTCCTTAATGAACCACTTTCATCATTTACAATGTTAATGACAATGTAGGAAAATGGCACCTCCTGATATTCTCCCGGGGATTTTTCACAAAGAAGCTAAAGACATATGTTTTATCATATTTTGAAAAGATAATAATTTATCTCTGCTTTTTTGAGTAAAACATTGAAATCCCTTTATAACCCATGCAGACTGCATATAAAGTCACTTTTCTCCGATTACCACTCCATTTCCCTAGGTGCATAAACAATTATTTTTCAGTCCTTTTACAAGCTTTATGGGAACTTAGACATACAAATAATTGCTCAGCCACCTGTGTGCAAGGTGCAACAGGTTTTATAACTGAAAAAAAAATCTAGAGAGACTAAAAGCAAGGATCAAACAGATACAGGTTATAAAAAGCTTCTTTTTTTTTTTCCAGTTTGAGTAGTAGGGACTGGTTTTTTTTAATATGTCTAACAAATAAGACATGTAAGTTTTGATTGATCTCTCTTTACCATAGAAACAATACCAAATTTTTCTACAAATGCATTATTTTACCCTTGTTTTTAAAGAGGAACAACCCCCCACACCCTTGTAAGTCTGGTATTAAAGGATGATTTAAATAATTATATTTTTCTGCCTCTTCATCCATACAACCCTGCAGGGTACCCCTTTCATTTCCTCAATTTTTCCTTCAAGTTTTAGATATTTTCTATTTTAAGATTTATTTTATTTTATATAAGAAATCAGGATAAACTCCTAAAATCTGTTCTCTGATTTGCTCTCTTGAATATGTTTTTTATTGCAGAGGCTTATTTTTATTCTCCAGATCCAGCAGTCACAATGTTACTATTCATTACTTTGGCTCCACTTTCTTCCCAAGCAGTCATTCCTTTCTGTACATGCTATTTCACTTTTTGCTGAGGGACAAGAGCATATTTCTGCCTGCTTATGTCAGGTTAAAGCTCTTAAAGTTGTAGAAGAGTACCAGGAAATTAGGGGTGTACACTTATTACTTGTTTATTTATTACTGTTGTTTATCCCTTGCATTACCAATATTGATCCTGAATGTATCCTGACAGTCAACTGTTTAACATTAAAAAACTTTTTAATTTCCAAATTGATTTAAATGTCATTCAATCACTTTTGGTTTGCAAGAGGTATCTGTGCCACTGGTGCACCAGGTGCTCTGAAGCTCATGGTGCTGTTACATGGGGTAAAAAAAAAAAAACAGTATGACTACTAGTGGAGAATCTTTCTCCCAGGATCTTTTCTTCCTTTCCTCATCCTAGTAATTTTTTAATTCTTAATGCTGTAAGTTTTTTTTAAGATTAGTACTTTTTATGGTGGGACTGGACATGGATTTTTGTCAAAGGTTTTCTTTTAGGTTTACTACAAGAGAGTTGAAGCAATTCCTCCTCAACTTTTGCCTTTTCTTAGTGTCCTTTAATTCTGTTTTGGATGTGCTTCACTCTTCTCCTAACATTGGAGGATGTGTACTGTGCTATCAAATTTAACTCAGAGCCAATCCTACTTCAGGAATTTATTTATGATGATGATGATATTTATTTATTTATGTTGATACTATTCAGGGTTTTTCCACCCCCACGGACCTTTTCTTTGCTTTACTTTGTAACCTCACAACACAGAAAAGGGATTTATTAACCCCTGTTCAAGCAGTACATAAACCAACAGCTACAACTCCACTCACCACATTCATTTTTACTACTGTCATTTGAAAATGTCAGGAGCCAGAGAGCTAAACAGTCTGAGGACTAAATGAACAATTTGTCTGAGGTACAAATAAATGTTTCCAGACTACTGGACAACTCCCAGCACCTGCATTTTGTACTTCCCAGTGCGTGACCTTGACAGATCAGATCAGCTTCTTTTCAAAAGGAGAAAAACAAGGGCAGGAGGAAATGGATGAAGGGTGAAATTGCATCTTTATTTATCTGAAGGCATTATTTCCATTCTTTTTAGCCAACTGAGTGGAGAATGGCACAATTAAGTGTCCACGACAGCAGGAAAATGAAAAGCAATCCATAGGTCACACTGGATGCATTTTAGGACAACTTTCTAGGAATGCTTATGCATAACTAAAGGCAGTGAAAATAATTTGCTCCATTTGTTGGTTGGGTTTTTTAGGTGGCAGTTGAAAAAAAAAACTGCACTTCCACGAAGCTCAAAATGAAGCATGAGAGGTGGTTTGTGTCCATCAGATGCAGAGCTAGAGCCACCCCCTGCCCCAAGCAGCCCACGAGACAGGAGCACGCCCAGCTCCAGGGCACCTCTGCCTTTGCATCTCTGGCTGCAGGGAGTGCAAACTGTGCTTGTGTTAGCCCTGGTGATTTAAGAGACTCCAGTGTCACAACTCCTGTCCCTGGGATTACACCAGGAAGGATAATGAGCACAATGAGAAAGACAGGAGTGTTAAGCAGCTGCATAATTCCACGACCACGGAAACTGCTGTGCCTACAATTTTTGAGTACACAAAAAGGAGGAAAGGATCTTATAGCAGGATTAAATGAAAGCCTGCATGAATAAGAATGCACAGAGAGAAAATTTATCCCACAAGCAAGAAATAAGATCAGAAATTTATAACTCCACATACAAATAAATATTCAGAAGAAGCTCGTAACTCATGGAGGAGTAGAATGTATTGCTGGCTACAGGAGTATCACTGAGCCAGGCACCTGGACTAAAAGTTGCTCACAACATCTTTACATTAGCTTGCATATTTTATCTCCTCACCTAAATTGCCTGTCTCGTGTATCTCAGGTGCTAATTTGAAAGCCCAAGTTGACCACTTGGGGCACCCATCCTAGGGAAGCCAAGGCTGATCCCAAGTACAGCTACCAAGGGCAGTTCAGCTTTTTTCCAGACTTCCAGATTGTCTTGCTTTAAGCTGAAGGGTGATAACTCTTATGTTTCCCCAGAAGGAAAGACCAACAACTGTAGTTGCTCAAGAATTTTGAAGAGCTGGAAAGAAAGGAACTGTTGGAGGGGTGTTTTTGGATGATGGAGTTGTTTCACAGAGAGAAAAGAAAGAAGGAATGGATCAGATCACACACAAGAATTATTCAGTTATTATATATGTATATTATACAGTTTTTTGGAAAAAAAAAGTAAAATATTCTCAGAAAACTGTCTCAGGGTTCTTGTCTCTGGTTTTCACTTTCCTACTCTATTTTAATTGGCAATAAACTAAATTAATTTTCCTTATTTAGCCTGGTAGTTGGAATGTGGTCTCTCTGTCTGTATCTCAACCCGTGGGATTTTTCATCTCATTCTCACATCCTGTTGAGGAGGGAGACTGTGAGAGTGGCCAGCAAACGTCCAACAACCACAATGCTAAAAAATCCCCAAACTTAGATAGAGAATTTAACATGGAGTGTTTAAGAGAGCCACAAATTTCCTGGCTTTCCTAATCCTTCCTGGGTTTTGTCATATACCACGTTCTTACCTAGAAAAAGTTTTAGTTCCCCTAATTCTTGTTTTCTTGTATTGTATTTTAATGACCTGTATCAAGCTGCCTGGTTCTCAGACAATGTAACCACACAACAACCCTGCTGTGCTCAACTTTTTATTTCTGTTGTCATTTATCCTTTGTGTCTTTTTCCTTGTACAGTCTGCTACAGTTTTAAATTGACATTTTACTTATCTTTGGTACTGGCCATGATATCATGGATTGAAATATGCAATAAGAGCAATGCATAATAAACACTAACGATTTGATTTTTTATAGAAAATAATTTTTATATTCAGATTTTATAAAGAATGTATTACTTAAGTGCATTATAATTTCTAAAAGTGTGATTTTTCTAATTACAAAGTACACATAACACAGCAGGCATTATAAAATATTGCTACAGCACACACCACTCACAGAAGAAAAAAAAACCAAAACTATGTAAGCTTCTAAAAAAACCTTACCATTTAAAAGAATAAGAAGTTTGCATTCTACTACGACTTCTGCTCAGTACAAGGGACTGCTCTGTTTCTGTGAACTGCTATTTGAAATAATAGTATTTTACAGGCTATTTTTGTGAAGAGGTTTGTAAAAAAAGCAATACCTACTGGTGATTTAATAAAGGCAAAGAGCTCTTAGGAAATAAGGGCAGTATTTTCAGCTGGAAGTTATTAAAAAGGTGCATTAGAGGGTAAAAAGAAAAGTATTATACCCATAGAAGTGTTGCTAAATAACCACTTTTTATTGTGTTCTGTGAGCTATTAGCCTTCAGAAAGTTCAGCACAATAATATAGAGAGACAATACAGTAAAGAAAATACAGCAGTAAAGAAATTCTTTTGTGTATACATCACCTCTGCAAATACCAGCCAAGAAGCCACAAGGTCTAAAGACAAGCTTTGTAATTTCTCACTGCTTAAGCTGTAAATAATTGCTTTCTGTATGCTGAAATGTTTACTACAGGCATTAAATGTCAGCATCCACTGACCTTGTATCCTTGTTGTCAGGGCTGCACAGAGTTTTGCTGCTGGGGAAATAAGGCAACAAACAGAAAATCTGATCTTTAAAGCTATTTGTTTTCTGTGAGGTCCAATTTATCAATTTTTTAGTCAATCACATATGTAGGTGTGCAATTAAAGTATAAATATACAGTTTAGTGACCCTGATGCCATACTTGTTCATGGCATACACACAAAAAAATTGAGCAAAGCACTTTAGCAAGTGCAACTACTCATTAAATTGATAGTTCCTATCATTTTCAAGGCACAAACTGCACAAAATTTATCTCAATCACTAAAACAGCCTAGAAAGCATCAAACTTCACTGCCCCAGGAAAAGACAAATTCATGCTCAGTCTTAATTTTAATTTCAAGTTCAGAATTCTCCAGCTTGTATGTGAGCTATAGGGAATTTTGGGAAAAGGTAACTCTGGGAATAGGAAATTCTTGGCAAACAGAAGGTTCCTGAAAATTATTAAACTTGTGGCTATGATTGTGGTTCTCTTCATCACTATGGACAAAAGCTAGAAAGCCTAAAAGCTAGCAACTAGGTATGAATAAATAATTCTCAATGGTCATAACCTTTGTACTTCAAGATTGGACCAAATCAGGTATCTAAGTCTATTCCTGCTTCTTTCTGCTCTACAAAAATGAGCCATCTAACACTTCCCTGGCATTTGTATTTCACCCAAGCACTTATCAATGCCCATCAGAATGCAATCTACTGGTCTCTCTTTCTCTAGATGATAATGAAGGAACAAAGTCTTGTAAAAAGGTATGGGTAGTGTTTGCTCTTCACTTGTGGCACCACACAGCTTTAATTTAGTTGGGCTTTGAGTAGGTGTTGCCAGTTGTTGGCAGAGTATTGTTGATGGTTTATAAAATATTCTTTTAATTGATGAAATGCACAAGAGGCCTCTTAGGAAAAATAAGCCAGGGTATTTATATGCAAGTAAGCCTAAAATGCATACTATTGAAAAGCAGAATGTCAGCCAAAATATCCCAGTGACTTATAACAAAGCACTTTTCAAACACTTTACTGACTCTAAACTTCCTCCCTTGAGTAGGAGAAGGAACTACATAAATGACATTATTTTTATTTTTATTCTGTGGTCTGAGGTTGATATGATTGCTCCCTAGGTCAGCTACATTCTCATAGACAATTATATTTAAGCATTTTTAAGTATTAATTCCTCCAGAGGATCATAGTCAAGACAAGATAGATTATTTCATGAATAATTCTTGTGAACTATGATATCAAATGCTTTAGTAAGTTCAGATATTAATCTAATGCATTCTACTGTTCTCCACAGAATCTGGAAATTAAAGTCAGTGGTTCAGAAAATTCCTCAGCAAGGCTGGAGGTCCTTGTGGCTGAAGCAATGAAATATAATATCTTTTGCTTTGAGAATGGATGGATCAATTAATAAAAATGGGATAAGTATCCCTCATCTTTTCAAATCTCCTGGAGGGATATGGAGCCTTATTACAGTGCACATGAATGCACTTGCTTGCATGCACTCTGCTTAGACAGATCTGCATCAAGGCATAATGTGAATGAGATACATGTTGGATTTGAACATCCCATAAATCATTTGGGATGATTGCTGAGGCCATTTCCTTTGGCAGCACCTTCTAAAATGTAACTGTAGGGATCAGCTCAGTGGAAAGTCCCTGGGTTTAGAAGAAAATCAGCTGTGAAGCAGCCCCATTCTTATACCAAGCAAGGCTGGGTTATGGCTGAGGTTTGCATCTAAGTGTGCAGAAGTGGAAGGGCTTTTTTGAAGCTCTGTGTTGTCTGAGAAGTAAAGTTGGGTTCTCTCTTTGCAAACTTGCAAACAGTATTCTCCCAAAAATACAGAGACTGGACAGGGATGCAGGTGAGGTTTCTGCTCCCTGATGTGTGGATGAAGGTTTGCTATCAGCACAGTGCTGCTTAAGTCAGTACTGCCATCATCAGAACAATATTTTCAAACTTCACCAGCAGGACCAGACTCCACTCTGCTAAATGTTCTCTAAAAAGAGACTGAAAACCACCTTGCAGTCCACAAGGATCATCCTGGGAACACAACTAGTTCCAAAATAAACACTATCAGGATTAATTGGAAACCTGACTGCAAGGTCTCTAAACGTCTGGCCCCTCCCTCTCCCATTCAAGAGCTTCCTCTAAGATTCCACAATGAAATATCTTGTTCAGAATTTTAAAGTTCTGGGAAAACAAATAAGGGTTGGTTGGTTGTTTGCTTGCTTGCTTTTTTATAGTAGAATTTAATTAAAATTGCATCACTGAAAGTTGTTTTACGTATGAAACTCTCTTGCTTTAGTTGCAGGAAGTTTTTTCTCCGTTTTGAACTTCAGTTTAGATAAAATTCTGTAAAATCAACAGGGGCTCATTCCCCTCTTTTCCAACACGGATTACATAGAACTGTATCAAACAGATAATCTCTCCATGAATTAAAAAAAATAGGTTCCAGTTTCTCTTCCTAATGAAGATCAGCTTGTGCCCCCCACTGCCAGGAACATTTTCATGAACACGATCCTAAACCTTCTGTTATGAGAAACAAAGGCAGAAGCAAACTTCAGAGAAAGCCACAACCTAAGATGAGCCACTGGAGACAAAGGCCCTGATGAGAAGACCCAAAGCAGATGAAAATTAGAAAGAAGGCCAAGAGAAGAAGAGGCAGCAAATTTTTGTACTGAGAAATAAAATAAGCTGAGATGTGGGCAGTGACAAAGGAAGGCAGTAGAAGTAGAAATTAATAAGACCAGTATAATAGAATCACAGACGAGTTTGGGATGGGAGGGACCTTAAAGACCATCCAGTGCCACCCCCTGCCATGGGCAGGGACACCTTCCACTATCCCTGGTTGTTCCCACTCCTGTCCAACCTGGCCTTGGACACTGCCAGGGATCCAGGGGCAGCCACAGCTGCTCTGGGCACCCTGTGCCAGGACCTGCCCACCCTCACAGGGAAGGATTTCTTCCTAATATTTAAACTAAACCTTCTCTCTCTCAGTTACTAGAGGAAAAAAAAAAAATAAAAAGGATAAAATCCATAGCAGAAATGTAGCATCATAAAAGTCTGTCTTTTCATTCCTCTCTTATCACATTAAATTAAAAGGACTGCTGGGGAATTTTCATGGTACCCCTTGAGGTAAATAAAGCATATGTTTGTGCTTAAAGATTAACAAAAAGAAAATCAAAACCAAACACATGATTTAACAAACAATGCATTGGGCAGAGTCCTACTGCCTTAAGCAGTTCTACAAGGAGTCCACAAAGCTTTGTCACCAGCTAATTCCCCATAGACTATGCTGAACAGTTACAATTTTAATTTTCCTTCACTGTAAAATAGTGACAACTATATTCTGCAATATAGTTTAACCCTGTCACATTTGTGTGTACCTGGGAGTTTGCTAGGAAGCAAGCAGAACTTTCCCTTGCTCAAAAAACCTGACAAGCTCACGTGGGATCCTTCAGCAGCTGAAAATGAGAGTGCTAATACTCTCATGCATGCATATTTTTAGTGGTATTTCCACAGTGTTTGCATTCCATAAGCACTTTTAGTGCTGATGTAACACCTTCTGTTTCACGGATGAACAGAACCAGCTCTGGCCAGTTATTCAAGATCAAGCTGAAAGTAAATTATCTCAGACAACAAGGGAATACTGTGAAAATTCTGTGCAAGTGTGACTCGAATAAAGCATGGCACACAGCAATGAGGAAAAGAAAGCTGTTCTTGGTTCAGCTGGCTGGACAAAGCTTTGAACTTATGGAATTCTCCCTTTGGAGAAAGTTGTTTGCTTGTATCCTAAACTATAGATTTGTATCTGTGTACTCTTAGGCACGTGGTAATCTATTTTAAATGGGGTGAAACACTTTTATCCTGTCAAAAGCATCAGCTCAGTCCATGTTAATGACATTTACATTTTGAAAATGCTTTCCCAGTAATGCTGCACCTTGCAGCAGGAAAGAAATATTTTATGGTGGAGGTAAAAATATTGCCACCATATTTTAATTTTTGACTCCAAGAAATAACTGCTTCATTACCATACTTCATAGAATCATTAAGGCTGGAAAAGACCTGCAAGGTGTTCAAGTCCTACCATCATCTGAACCCCACCATGCTTATTAAACTGCATTATGAAGATGCCTGTTAATGTGGTTGTAGTCCTGATTCAAAAAGTAACCACACAGATTTACAACTATGCTGAAGCAGTGGAGAGCCTGTTTTATCTTTTGGAAGCCTACAATTTTGATCTGGGTGTTTCTTGTAGAAAATTGTTTACAGTGAGAACATTTCTCTACACCAGATTTTTCCATAAACATTCCAGGGTGTTTCTGCCTTTCTGTGTAAGTGAAAACACGTTTTCAACTCAACTAGGCCAAGCCTTTAACAAATAAACTGATAGTTATGATGTACACATTCTGTCACATGTAAATAATAAAAAAGTGTTTTGGACTGGGGGTGTGGTGTGTGTGCTGCAGGAAGAATGAAACCAAACTGAAGCTTTCTGTCTCTTCCAATGAACCACCATAATAAAATAAACCACAATATTCGGGATCAGCTTCTTTTCTATTCTGTTTCAATTCCCTTCTATCTCTTCTGGCAGGAGAAGAAAGTCAGCTGTAAAAGAATTTAGCTAAGCAGAATAAACTGGCAAGAAGCCATGCCTTGAAGCCCCTCAGCTGAGTGCAGCCTTAGGCTTTTGTGTGCTGGAAAAGGAACTGGGGAAGGCACTGTGCTCTGACCCTGCTCTGAACCCACTCCTAAGGCTTAGCTGCACCTTCCACCTTCATGCCAAATTTCTGTGCTGTGCCCACAGGTGTAGGAGTGCCCAGCATTACAGATTTCTCTTTGGACTGCAAGGGAATGGTCAGTAACATAATTTCTGAGGAATATGGGTCATGCTTTAGCCAGCTTTAATCCTCAATTAAATTTTTCCTATTCTTGTGACCAACCTTTATTATGGACACAAGATCTCAACATATAAATTGAATTTTTACAAAAGTAACCTTCAGTTGCAAGAAGTGAGTTTATGTTTTTGGAGGCAGACCAAATACTGGAGTAGTGGTACCCAGGTCAAGAAGAAGATGTGATAAATGCTAATGAGTCACTGTGGGAATTCAAGGATGACAAAATACAGAGAAAAAGTGGCTGTTGCTGCATGTGTCATCTCCTGTGCATATCACAGGGCATGAAAACTCATAATCCTTCCTTTCTGATTCAGAGTTCTGCAAATATTTCCCTTTACTGGAGCAGTCAATATTGGGATCACTTTGTTAGACATCTGTTAGGAAAAGGGCCATAACTGTAAGACATCTATTTCCCAGGAGACATGACAGCACTTCTAACACCTTTTGATAGTCTTTTAATGCCACACAGGTAATATTAAATTATAGTGTAGCAGCAATGGCAAACTTGAAATGTCCTTTTAAAGAAAACTTGTTCTAAATTTTTGCTTTCACTATCCTTCAGTCTTTGTGAGTAATGGGACTTAATTAATTATTGTGTGTTCTCTTTACATTAGGCAGAAATTTTCTTTTTAGCTGGCAATTTACAGGAAAGTATTACATACATTTTTCTTTATTTCAATACCCTTGCATCAGCTTTCAAAATCTATGATGTTTCAGGAAAAATTATGATGGACATATTAATACAGGGGGCAAAATTTTCAAATTATCTGCCTTTGTAAAGCCTTCCATACAGCTGGTTCCTGTCAGGGATCTTATCTCTTCTGCCAGAGTTCCTCACCTGTTTTCCCTCTCTTCTGAGCAAGTGTAGCCCCATACTTGAAAATCCAAAGCTTTAGAACAACATTTTTTCAGCCCAATTTTTGGGACTTAGTGACCCAACACGACAATCACATTAGTGGCACTTAGTGTTGAAGTTCCTGTTTCACAGTGGAAAGGAAATTGGAATGAAAAAGTGATAGAAATCAAAAGGATGAAATTCCAAAGTTGCCAATTCTGTCAAAGAGTTCCTGCCAAACTTCAAATATTAATTTAAAAGCAAAAGAAGTGACTCACCTGCTTTTCCTCAACTGTGTTGAGAGCCACACACACCTTCTACATTACCTGTTGCCTTATGAGAAGGATTTATTTTCTCTTTTTATTTTGGGGGTTTTTAGCTAGTTTTAGCAATAAACAATGTCAATGTATATCAAGTATAATAGCATCAGTCCATTACCCATCCCTTCCTAAGTCCTTCCTAATAGTACCCTATTTGCCAAAGTAATACAAGGCTGTCTGCATGAAAGACTGAGAGATGCTGCAGTAATGGGCACACTTTTAATTTTCTATCATAAACAGAGCACTTAGCTTTAAACTATTCAGAGGTTTAGCTAGTCATTCCTTAAGACTACTTAAACTGGGGTAGTAGCAGTAGCTGCAGAGGGAATCCTAGAGGGCACAAAGAGAACTCTGGGGACTAATTCTTCATTTTTGTACCACTTCACAAGGCAAAAAATATAAAAACAAGATTAGTAGTTGTTAAGGTAATTCCAAGTGTCAGTGAACATAGACTCAGCCTGAGACAGGAGGCTTCTGCTAATGTGAGAATTACCTATTTTCCAGGATAGCTGATCAGCTGGCTTCTGCATGGAACAATGACAGGATTCACAACGATGGAGCTCAATATTTTTACAATGTACTTTTCCCTTTCTTTAAAAGAAAAAAAGGAAGACAGCTTCATTCAGACAAGCAATCCTCTGAAGACACATGACATCTTTAGAGTTTTATCTTCAAGGTCTTAACAACTTTTTGATTCTGAGACCATACTGTGTATAGAAGGTTAATTCAGTGACACTAGAACAAGAATGGAAAGTGGCAAACTCAGAAATACACTTGAGATAAGACTTGACATGCTTTAATGGAGAAAGATATGCTATTCTTGAAAACCCTGTTGCTTTTACAGTATTCTCCTTTTCTTTTCAGAATTTGTTGTTAAAGTCTCACCTTCAGAACTTAAACAAGAATAGAAAATAGCCACATCTATCAGACCTGAACTAATATTTCTCCCTCTTAATAAGGTACTTGTCCTTGAGAGGCTGAATAACAAAACCAAATACAAAATTATTTCTTAAATATCACTGTCTAAACTCATCAAACCTGTAAAGAAATCAGAAAAAAAACCTAAATGAGGTGGTCACTTGGAAAATCATGGTGGGTACTTTCTAGAAGCAGTGCAGGATGATTTTTTTTTTTTTCAAGGAACATCTATTTCCAAAATGGTGAGCTCACAAAGCAAAGGCTTTGTATCATGAATGTTCAGTTGTTGGTACAGGAACACGAGGTAAAGACGTGGAAATTCCTGAACGAAACCTCCCATAGTTCTCACAATCAAGACCAGCAGTTTAAAGTGATGGATGCCAACCCTGAGGTACACAAACTGGGCTGAATTACCTGTAAAAATGCATGCAATCATGTCACTGTCTTTGGAACTAACTCTGACTCAGTGGACCAGCCTCACCAGTAATCAAGCAAATAATGATTACAATAATTGGGTTCTGAGCTTACAGCAGTGTAAATCTTTACTGGATTGTCACCAGATGAATCTGTGCCTGAGCAGAGTCACAAAACCCACTAAAAAGTCATTCAATGATAACCACAATCAAAACCTGGGGAAAGCCTTTAACTTCTTGTTAATCTGTTTCACAAGCTTTCAGGCAAGTTTTCTCTAGCAAAGAAGCCAAGAAAGGATTATTTTATGAAAATAATCCTTGTCCATCCCATCAGTTACAATTTTTCTCTTCTTGGAATGAATGAAATCTGCTGCCTCCAATTCATTACCATTTGGACTAGTTTCAATCTGGAAACATATTTCTGGCACAAACAATATAAATTCTGATGGTACCAACATATTGATGTACTCAACCTTGTGACATAAGCAGCAGCTTTCAAGTTATGTCCAATTTTACATGTTTCCTAAGTTACAGCTGGGTCAGTCATTAATTAGGAACTCATTGCCAGTGATTTTCCAAAGTATGGTTAGGTACCTCAGACACACCAGCAGCACCTGTCAGACTTGGTTGTACCAAAAAGTGTAACATGATCAAGTGTTCATGGTCCCAGTCTCAGTTTGAAGCCTGGTTCTGCTGGAATCAGGTGCACAGCTAAAAGTAGATTTGGAGAATAGGACAAAACTATCTAGGAGGCCATTTATCAGCACTGTCTCACTGAAGAGCTTCTCTCATCTACTTTTCCCCCACAAGTAAAATTTATGAAGAGATTATAAAAACCCTGGTGAGAATGACTTCTGAGAAGAAGCAGACTCCAGGTAACTCAGCAGAGTATTCCAGCCCTGGTTTTTTTCCCTTTCAAGGGCATGACAATGGCAATCAAAACTAAACATACATCATTAGCTGACCCCAGCAGTTTAAGCAGTGTAAGACCACAAGTACAGCTGAGCAGCCCCAAGGACCCACTGCTGCACCACAGCCATGCCACCAGGGGCTAAGTTAAATCTTGCAGGAGAACTGTGGTCTACTACTCTTAAAGCCAATCCTTAAATGCTGAAGAATGAACCTAAAAGCAAATGTTTCCTTTCCAGAGAGAAAACAACTCCAAATGAATGTAATTGGAGCAAGTCTGGAATCCATGTCGATTCTAGTAAGCTTACTCTTAGAAAACAAACAGTGTCCAGCCTACACCATATTTACTTTTTATATGTTGTCAATACCTTCAGCTTGCTTTTAATCCAAAGCAGGACAGCTTTCCCACACAAATCCATGTATTGATCTTCCTTGCCTCTCCTGAAGCCTTATGCAACCATGAGCCCACTCAATATATGTCGGTTTATCACAGAAACAGATGCTGCTCTATACTATATATATTTTGAATTAGATGATCTTCATAAGGCATCCAGCTGGATGTTTCAAAGAGAAAGGACAAGTTTTCGATAGCTCTTTCACCATTGTTTGGCTGGGATGGGGTTGTGTTTGGATATGTGATAAAAACAGTGT
>VZTT01065885.1:45071-61646 GCA_013400855.1 Buphagus erythrorhynchus
ACAGCTTTCCCACACAAATCCATGTATTGATCTTCCTTGCCTCTCCTGAAGCCTTATGCAACCATGAGCCCACTCAATATATGTCGGTTTATCACAGAAACAGATGCTGCTCTATACTATATATATTTTGAATTAGATGATCTTCATAAGGCATCCAGCTGGATGTTTCAAAGAGAAAGGACAAGTTTTCCATAGCTCTTTCACCATTGTTTGGCTGGGATGGGGTTGTGTTTGGATATGTGATAAAAACAGTGTTGATATCACAGACTTAAGTTCTTGTAGAAAGCTGGCAGACACTTCCTCATGCTTTTTTTTTTCACTGCCATCAAATATATAACACTTACACTACATGTCTCAGTAGAGTTTTGATTTAAATAACATATGTATTTGTAGGTGAAAGAGACACCTATGAAATATATTATAATTCATTATGAACTTGGGTATCAGAATCTAGCTCTTANCAGGTGGGATTTTGGGTGGTACATAGAATAAAGAGTTATGGGTGTGTGCTGCTGATGGGAAGTAGAGAATAAAATCTTGTTTCATTACCTGCATGCACAGTCTTTGGTTTTTCCTTCAGTAAATTGACTTGTCTTGACCTATGAGGGTTTTCCTTAACTTCCCTGGGGCATAAAGTAAGACTGATGGTTGTGTAATTTCCTCAATCTTCTTTTAAGCCCTTCTTCTAGATAGGGGTGACATTTTGGGACTCCAGTCTTTTGGGACTTCCCTTGGCCTCCACAACTCCTCAAAGATTATGGGGTGCAGCCTCACAATTACATCAGACATCTCCTTTAAGGTGTTCAGGATTTATAAGGGTCAGGCTCCTCTAATAGCTCACATGCAGCTCTTCCTTCGCTGGTGGTGGCTCTGTTGGCATGAACCTTGACTGGTGCTCCCAAGGACTGGGGTCCAACAGTGCTGGTGAAGATACATGAAGGATGTGTTGAGAACCTCCATCTTTTCAGCTTTGCTGGTGACACCTCTCTTGTTAAACTGTGGGTTCATATTTTTCTTCTGTTTCTGCTTTTTGTTTCAATACCTAATGGACCTTTCCTTGTAGTTTTTTTGACATCTCTGGCCCATGTCAGTTTGAGCTGAGATTTTTGCTTTTCTAACTGCAGGTTGGCACACCCTGGCAATGCCCTTGGAGTTCTCAGTGACTGCTTTTCCATCTCTGCTACTTTTTCTTTTAGATTTGAGCAGACCCAGAAACTCACAGCAAGCCAAGGGCATTCTTTTCTTCTGCCTGCTGCCCTTCCCTTTAAAAGGCATGAATGTTTTTGTGCTTCCAGGAGAATGTTCCAGAATAACCTCAGCACACACTAGTTCCTTTATCCTCCAGGGAATCTTCCCACAGAATCCCTCCCAGCTGAGCTCTGAGCAAGGTCAACTTTGTTCTTCTAAAATCCAAATCCTGTGTCTTAGTACAAACCTCCAGGACCCCAGTGTGCACAATGCTGAGATCACTGCAGTCAAGGCCATCACTGACTGAGGAACTACAAAGCAGGTTTTCTTGGTTTGGGAGTAGCAATTCCAGCAGCAATTCATTCTGGCTGGCATATAAAAAATAAAAAAGTAGGAGGAAGCAGTGCTCCAGGCATTCCAGGAACTTCATGTCACGTGAACTGACATGTGAGCTGCTGTATTGTACTTCCAATACACCTTCAGTTTAAAGTCCACCTCACCAAGTTGGCCAATCTACTGCCACATGTTCATAAATATTTTTATTTGCATATTAATGCTACAGCACAGAATACTTCCAGGTCATCATACCCTCTGCAAGCTCATGATTTATTTCTGAATTATTTCATCCCTGATCACGATCTCTAATGGAAACCTAAACCAAACAGTGGCTTGTCTAAAACTGGTTTATTTTGCAATTTTTTAATAAGTCAATAGTAAAATACAAGACACGCTGAAATGAAAATAATTATTCATTTTAGGAAGATTTCTGTGAAAATGACAGCTTTCCCATGTTGTTCTTGAGGGTATCATTAGTGCTTTGGAAATTTGGATGCATCAGTTATTTTGTTTTTAAGGTAGTTTGTGTCCCAAAGGGTTGTGTATGAATGTTTTATCCCAGATCATTTTATGACTGTGTGAATTCACCATTAAAGTTCTGGTTATCTGACAAAGCATGGTGACTCATTTTCTGCTTGCCTTTTCAGGTGTTTAATTCAGAACTATTAGGAGAGCACGTCCATCCCTCATTATCCTTGAAAAATGGTGAATCTGATGAAACAGAAATGATATCAAAAAGAATTATTTCTCTCTTTCATCTTTAATTTAATATTTGTGTGAACTCATGCAACTCTAACTTACCTAAGGGCTTAGGTTGCTGATTTTGTTTTAATTTTACCACAGATTTTTTTAATTCTTGTAGTGGAAAGAAAAAAAAATCTTAATCTCCGTATTGGTAATGTACCATTTGTGTGGAACTTGCACTATCTGAATTTATTTTAGGTATTCTTACTGAGCTAAAGCTTGGTCAGCATTCCTACAAATACAAGTTTACTTGCATTTCTGTTATCTAACTGCTTTAAACTAACCATTTTCCTCAAGCATATAGAAGCACCAAAATATTCAGGTGAGAATTATTCCTAGCAAGCAATGATGCAAAATTATCCTTAAATAAAACTGCTTTAATGGCCTGCAAAACTATAGAGCATTTTGTAAATTTAAATAGGCTGCTTGCACACTCTTCAAATAAACATATTTAGATCTGGTGTTTGCCTGCAAGCCACAGTGCACCCTTTAAAACAGGGATATGCATTGCACTTGGAGAGGTTCATGGGATTCCTTGTCCAGTGTGTATTCCTGCCACTGGTTTAAAGGCTCTAAATATCCTTATTGAATTGAATAAAAGGTATCATGGTAGCATTAAGTTCAGCATATGGCCTATGGCAAGTTAGTGTTTTAATCCCCAGAGAGCTTTTATATGATTTTGTGCTTCATTACAGCCATCTAAGAAACAGGGATGATAAATGTGTCTTTTTCCAACTCTTTTTTAACTTCTTGTTTTATTACTTAAATATGCATATTTTTATATATACAAGTGAGTATCCATATGCTTTATTTACACAGGTCAATGTTCCTTCTCAAAATATGTGAAGCTTTTTGGCACTCTCACAGTTGTGTCATCTGTACAAAACCCTCACTTCATCAGATGAGAAATGCTGTGGGTCAATCAAGATGCTTTCCCTATATTTTTTCTACTATTTTCAACCCACATGATTTCCTCCCCCTTTTCTTCTTGGCTGTCTATATGAGCTATTCCTCCTTACTCCACTCTGAAGAATTTTTCTTCCCTGAACAAAAGGAGAGACTTTGGTGTAGAGCAAAAGACTTTTCAGAAGGTTAAACTATAGGAAACATCTAAAAGGAAAAAGAAGGGAAAAAAAGAGTATATTGATTCAAGGGAAATTATCAGATGGATTCAAATGCTCCTCTTCTGCTTTGTTAAAATGACATCTTTAAGGAAACCACCCTGACCTCTCCTGGGCTGTAAAGGAGCAGGCACCTCGGGAGCACACATTCCCAGGAAATATAGGAAATTGTTCAAGTGCCTTCCTTTAGGTGTGAGCTAACACAGCCTTTTGATCACTCCTTAGGATCTTGTTTCATCTTCAGCTCACTGATCTTGCCTGGATTTGTCAAGCTTTTCATCATTTTCTTCCTCTGCAGGCTGTCCATTGGTTACATTTCCCCATGGCACTCTGCCAGTGCAGTCTGGCTAACTATCTGCTGGAACTGGGAGCTAATAAATCTTTCCAGGAGTACAAGTAGCCCTAAGAATGCTCTGAATTTAAACTCTGTCTTGTGTCCTTGGCTCAGCAGAAAAATTTCCTCTCTGAGAACAAAAGCTCCTGCTCTTAAGTAGAGCTGAAAATTCTTGAAGTGGCAAAATATTCCCTAAATCCAGGCTGAAGTTTAAATCTGAATAACCAATCAGAGCTGGGCATGGCCTGAGAAGCTAAACCTTAACTGGCCTGGCTTTTACTTCAGTCTTTGAAAACTGATCTAATTGCCTATTATATTTCCCTTCCCTGAGTAGAACACATTGCTGTTTCGAGTGAGATTCCATATGGGTTCATTGCAAAACGCATTCAAAATTACTTAAAGGTTAGAAATCAATAAAATAAAGCGTCAGTGAATAAAAATCCATCAAGGAAGGAGAAACTCATTTCTAAATTCATTTTTCTCCCCACGATCTTTTCGGATAGTCTGATAGAAAAGTGATTGTGATAGATTTGAAAAGATTTTGTTGTGTGTTTCCTCCTCTAGATCTGGATCATGTTGGACATAATATAAAGGATATATTGTTCCTTCCCAGTAAATATTGCTGGTTTTTCTTGCTTTTTGGGAGAATTTAGACAACAGTAGAGAAAGAAGTTCTAAAATTTATCACAAGGAGACTTCTCTAATGTGCTGAAGAGTCATGGCTCAAACAGGAAATAAAATAATCATGCCAATATTATATGTATTATTTTAACATTCAAGTGGATTTAATGTGTTTTGTCTGTATGAGGATTTCAGAGAGTTATGAAAGATGATTTCTTTCTATGCTAGGCTTTCTAAAGCTCAGAGTTCTTGCAATCTCTGACACATATTATCCTTTCTGCTGATGAAATATGAGATTTACAATAAGCTCGACATTGTTCTTTACACTTTGATGAATGTTACACTTATTCCTAAATTTATGAGCAAATGAAAAACTTTTACAGCTATGGAATAGAAAACAGAAAATAGTTTTCTCATTTTAATAACTTTAATTACATTTTCCTATGTACTGTAGTTTTAACACTCAAGAACAGGAATAGATACACCACCAAGTAATAAATCAGCCTTGCTGATAACAGCCTCTGTTATTTCCCATCATGAATGTGAATGTTACAGATTTATGTTCTGGTAATTCATCACTCTCCATCCATTATCCTGTGAATAATTTGTTGTGTTTATAATAACAAATTCTAAAACTGGTTATATTTAAATCCTCAGAAAGTAGAAAGGGCATAAATTTGGCTGTTAAAAAAAAAGTCCTGAATATGAAACCAGCTGCTTTGGTACAATACAGATCCAAAGTTCTGATTTTTTTTTAATTTCAGGGGAAATAAAACAGCATTTACCTGCTGCAGCAAGAGATGGTGGGTAAAGCCTCTGTCATGACAATTGGAAGTATATTAAGAAGCAAAGGTTAGCTCAAAACTACAAGCCCCATCTCCTTAATGGTTGTAACCTCACTTTCATTAAATTAAATATATTGCTTCATTTGGTGAATTTTTGTTTTGTGAAAACCTAATCAGCTTTGCTATCTAAGATCTTTACAATCTTTTATGTGTCTCTTATTGACTTTTATTTAATCTTTCTCATAGCATGACTCTGGTGATCAGCCAAAGGTTGGACTAGGTGATTGTAGAGCTCTTTTCCAACCTTTATGATACTGTGATTCATGTTTCACATGACATTGAATGTTTGGATTTTGTTGTAATCTTATTTTTATAACATCAGAACTCTGAAACCATTGAAATGGGAAATGCGTGCTGGAATAAATACCTGAATGGAAAACTTTAAAACACTGCAAAAGGGCTTGGAGCTGTGTCAGGGGAGGTTTAGGTGGATATTAGGGAAAGGTCCTTCCCCCAGAGGGTGGCCAGGCACTGGAACAGTGACTTCTCCCAAGTTCAGACCTTTCATACCTTAACTTTGAGTTTTCTTTCAGCTAGGTCTAAATAAATTGTAGTTTTCCTCCTTATTCCAGTTGTGAAAAGTATCAATCAAACACAAAACTGAAGCTGTCTAATTACACTACGTGCTGGGAAGCAAATCATCACCTGGTGGAACTTGCTTTGTGACCCAAAATTCCACACTGGGCTTGTTTTGAGCATTGAAGAAGGTACAGACACTTAAGAAACAGCAATTTTTCCCAGAGATGTGTTTCCTTTTGATGAAAACCTTGAAACGGCAGTGTCACAGCTGCAAATGTGCTTTACTAAAGATGGACTCCTTTAAATTTCTTGCAGATAAATATCATGCAACCATACCATTCCAAAACAGGGATTCTAAGGGCAGGACACACATGTGTCCATGTGCTCAGACCCTTCACACCCACCCCTGAGATGGGAATGGAGAGAGCCTGAAAAAACAGGCACTCAGAATCTCAGGTGGAAAAGAATGGGGCCAAAATAATAAGCATAAAATAGAAGACACAAATTTTAAAAATAAATTCTATGAAAGGGAAAAAATCTGATTACCACAGTACAAAATTCATGAATCTTGTAAAGCAGAAACGATTTTACACATTAATTTTGAATCCTCCTTCCAAATGACCAATGGTGGGTGGAGAAGTTACAGAAGAAGAGATCCTGAAGCTTACCCAGGCTGAGAGTTCCTTGTCTGAGACACCTGTTGATGGCACAACCTCAAAACAAACTCAGGTCCAGCAAATGGTGACACTGGCTTTACAGTGATTTTCGCAATCAATTTTTTATTGTTGCCATATCTGCATAATATAAAATTTTTTAAATGGGAGGATTTTGCAAGGATTTTTTTTTTGGGAAAAATTTTGATTATGAAAACCTAAGAGGAGTTCATCAAGACATTCCACACTTGCCATCATATTTGTAGTGAAAGCTTAATGCTAAATTAATCACACCCTCTTATACAGGTGTGACTGGCACTGTGGATAATCCATGAATAAATGACTGAAAAAAAGACCTGAGGAAAATATATCCCCTGATATGCAGCCTACAAAAACTTGGGGGAAAAAAGATTCCTACAAAAAAAAAGTTACAGAGATAGATGTGAATATAATTAAACAACTCAAGTGTTAAACTCTTGCAGATAATTTGTGGTTTCATTTTTTTTCCTGAAAAAAAAAACCCAAAACCAAATCCACAACATTTTGTTATGTTATAATTGTGTCAGTAGGATCACAGGAATGTCAGGACATCTCTTGTCCAAGTCCTGCCCAAAGCAGGGGCAGCTCTGAGGTCAGAGCAGATTGCTCAGAACTTTATTCAGCTGGCTGGTGAAAACCATCAAGGGTGGAGATAACACATTTATCTGCTTTGATTCTTGAATTATTGTAGGGCTGTGAAGGAAAGCAATTTTTCCAGACAGATTTCCAGTCACAGGATGTATGAAAATAATTCAGTGGGCCATGCCTGAGCAACACTCTGCATTTCAGGGTATTAAATCTGGCTCTCAAGGCGATTCAGAGACATTATCACAATAATTTAAATTATATCAAGTGGAGAGTGTATATAAAGCAAGAAATCCTTTCTAAATAAATCCATTAAAAAGAATAATTCTTTGCAACAGAGAGTGGTCAACAAAACCCTTGCAGTGTTTGAAACTAGACACCTATGAGCTGAATTTATAAAAATAACAATGTTGTAAGAGCAGATCACCTTCTCTAAGAAAAGAAAATATTTAGGGGAAAAAAGGAATTGAGAGAAATTCAGCTCTGCTTAGGATATTTACGGTTCATGCAGGCTGAAAGCAAAACAGTTGGAATGTCCTCTAAAAATTGTCTAACAGCAGTAAATGTCCAGAGAACATATATTGCAAGAAATAATTAAAACTGTTCATGATAAGTACTGGAAATAGTACAGAAAAGAGAGACACAGTGAACCTGCAATGCTTCCCCCAACAGATGGAAGCTACCTACTGGGGAGTTTAGTGTTTATTCATTTATCAAAACAAAAATTATCTTAAAAATTGATAAGGAGATAGCATAGGACCTGTTCCTGAAATAAAACCCTGCCATCAATGCTGCCTGTGAAAAACTCGTTTGTTTTCTGGAGCACAGACAAAGTATGTGCAGAAACAGAAAATTAATATAAATTACATGAGACTAATGTCAGTTTGCTGAAAATCTCCCTTTTTATCACTTTATGATACAAGTAGATTGAGTGCTGCTTTAAACCTTGAAAGTAGCTACATTCTTCTCTTTCTTATGTTTGCATTTCACAGAATCACAGAATTGTTAAGGTTGGAAAATCAACCCAGCACCACCACCACGTTCACCACTGAACCATATCCTCAAGTGTCACAGCCACACCATTTTTGAACCATCCAAGGCATGGTGACTCCATCCCTGCCCTGGGCAGCCCAGGAAAATGCCTGACCACCCTCTCTGTGAGGAAATTTTATCTAATATCTGATCTAAACAGTCTTTGACACAAATTAAGGCCATTTCCTCTTGTCCTGACAATTTGCTACATCATGACTTCTCATGGTTTATTATTTCACCTTTAGGAATACCCTGTCAGTCCAGCCTGTGCAAGCACACACTGTGATAATGTTCACATTTAGAAAGGGATGTTAGTTCCACTTGCCAAAAAGTTGGAATCCCTTGAACATTACAATTCATCCTGAAAATGAACAATCTCTTCCAGCAGGAGCCTGAGCAGTTGCTTGAGCCCGAGCCTGACTTCAGAGCAAGTCATCCCACCAAAGTGGGATTAGCAGAGTGTCATGAGATCCTGAGCTGCAAAGACCTCTGAGACTGAGCTGTGTTGATCTCTTCTTCCTCTGAACTACCCCAAGGGACCCATTCCTGCTCCTAATGACCAGCTAAATATTTCAGAAATTAATAAATAATACCAGGCCCTCCAACTTTTAAAATATACAAAATTCAAAGCAACTGGAAAAGGTAAGACAGAAATTGAAAATTAATTTATGCATTAATTTCTCTCTGTCGATTCCTGACTTTCATTTTACCAGTTCAACTGGTATACATTGATACATAGAGTCCTAGCCCTTCAGAAAAACGTAGGAAACTTATTTAATAATAATCTCTCAAAAAATACCATCAGTTTTAATTTTTCTTGATTAGAATCATGATATGGCTTTAAGGACCCTGGACCTTCAAAATAAAACATGGCAGACTGTAGTAAAAGCAAACATTGGAATTTGCCTCAAAAATAATGAGAAAAAATCTTTAGAATTAACTCATAATTAACATTTAGAATTCAGAAATTTTAGAATCTTCAAACAAAATATCCAAAATGTGCTTAACATATCACTGGAAATCTAAAAGGAGACCAAACAAATTTGTAACCAACCACTACACAGAGAAGTTTATAACAAAGTTCTCTGTTTCCAAATATAAAAATATTAGTCAAGAAATGTTGGAGTTTAATAGAGCCAACCACAAAGTATAGAAATAAAGTCATGTCACTATATATGGGATGGTAAGTACTGTTTGTCTCATGGAAAATATAAGTGCATTTAAGGATTTCTGCATTACTGAGCACCTCTGTAAAGTTTCTGTTGCCACCTCAGTGCACAGAAATTAGTTACATAGGTAGAAATCTCAGTACCAGCACTGGCCACCATTCTGGAGGGTTCAGACAGTAATCCAAAAACAGGAGGGAAGAAAACCTTTCAAAATTAATCAGTTGGTTCTCCCTGACCAAGGCACAGCATTTTAGAAGAATAAGCATCTTAAAATGAAAGAATATTTGTCACTAAAGGTTTTACTGATAAAAGCATTTCTGCCTTTATTCTATTCCCTGCAAAACCCTGCACAATTCACTCAAGCAGAATGCCCAGACTCTGAGGCATCCAGGTGCTGCTGCAATGCAGGTTCCAGAAGCTGAACCCAGTCCTAAAGAGTCCATCAAATATCACTTGAATGCAGTGCTAGAGGACAACCTGCCAGCCTGTGACAGGAGAGTTTCTGCTGCAGAGCACATCTGCTTTTCACAGTTCTTTACCACCCCAGCTGGCACAGCTCTGTGGTGTGGCAGCAAAGACAGAGCAGGATTCGTGTTACCACTTCCCACCCTTCTTCCCCTGAAACCACAATGCATTTCCAAACATATTTCCATTTTTGATGAATATGCCTGAAGGCCCATGAACAGAAATATAGAACCACAGACTCACAAAATGGTTTGGTTTGGAAGGGACCTTAAAGCCCAGCCCGTGTCACCTTGTGCCTTGAGCAGGGACACCTTCCACTGTCCCAGGGTGCTCCAAGCCCTGTCCAGCCTGGCCTTGGACACTTCCAGGGATCCAGGGGCAGCCACAGCTGCTCTGGGCACCCTGTGCCAGGGCCTCCCCACCCTCACAGGGAAACATTTCTAAGATATCTAATCTAAATCTAAATCTATCACTGTCATTAGTTCAAAAAATAGCAGCACAGGCTCTTCACTTCCCAAAGTGTAACCCAGATAATTTCCAAAGTTTTTCAGCACTGAAATAAGGAGGTGTTTCATCCTGGATAAATGCCAGGCTACATTATATGCTGTATAGGTAAGTATCTGCTGTGGTTTCAGAAATTCTTTAAATTTCAGGAGTTTATTATTAAGGTCATACAAACTGTGGAAAGACATTTGCAACCAAAGATGTAGCCTAGAAAATTATCACACATCCAAAACTTGCTTTGCAATATTGCCAACACTGGATAGCAAAGATTATTTTTCAAAGATCATAATTTCTTTTCTGAAAATGAAAATTGCTTCATTAAAGAGAATACAATTAAAATATAATTATTTTCAATAACATCGACATTTGCAGACTTTTTTTCATGTTTTTTTTCTAAATGGTAATTCTCTTTCCAAGTGAGAATATCTGTATAACAACAAACACCAAAACAAGAATCCTTTGAATTTCTATTGTCACTAAACAAATTATTTTCTCTTATCTGCACATTCAAAATAATATTAAAGCTTTGTTTTTTCTTGTTAAATACTCCAGTCCTATAATATCACCCATTAGTAACTGAAGAGGGAGAGAGTAAACCATAAAAATAACAGAGGTCTAACAGAGGATGGAGAAATTAAATACATAATGCAACTAAATGGAAAAAACCATGAAACAGCCCTTCCAGGCTTTGCATTTCACATCTCTATCATCCACTCTTCAGTAATCTTTTTGTTTTATACCACCTGGAACACATTTTGGACAGTATATTATAGCTGTATATTGTATCTTCTCTGTAATCTCCTCATACCTAAAGAAATTTCCATTATAAAGAGCTGCCCCTGCAATCATATGGTTTTGTCACGGCTATAACTTGTCCTGCAGCAGAATATAAAGTCATTTACACTGTCCAATACAATATCTGGTAATTTTACTGGAATTGTAGAGAGGAAAGAGATGTGTTTCCTATCTTTTTTTTCAATGCAAGTAAATAAAAATCAGTTTTAAAATAAAATCCACATGCACAGATATAGGCATTATCTTCTTAAACAAAACAGCATTGCAAAATTGAACTCACAAGAGCTATACACAGCTTTGTTAAAATAAAGAACATTGACATGCACATTTCTTCAATATTTCAATTCATCCAGTCTCAGAAAAATAATTTTAGCCAATAAGCCAAAGTTACTCATTTAAGATAAATCCCAGGTTAACTGAAATATTTTAGGATCCCAAAAATTAATTCTGAGAATCCTCTCAGGAAGGTAACTGAAACCCAGCTGGCCTAAAATACTCTCAGAAACACAGCCCATGTTTCAGAGCAGATTACTGGCTGCCATGCATGCATTTCTTGCTTTCTGTGGTCCTCTTTAACCTGAATTGGGAGATATGCTGCACACACTGCAAGATACACTGGAAATATGATAGTAACACCCAAGATACCTCATATATATATATATACTTCTTGGATCTATGTTTTTTAATATCTGTGTTGATATTAAAAGGAAAAGGAAAACCAAATCTTCTTCTGCTCTGATAATAAGAAATATTAAGAGACTTCCCTCTCTGTATTACAGTTTAACCTTATAACCTTCTTATGTATTATTTTTTTCAATTAGTCTATACTATAAAGTAAAATAATTTTCATTATTTCTTAACATACACAGCATTTCTTTTTCTAATTTTCTAGTTATTAGAGGCAGAGGGAACCATGCTTTACTGATTGTCTCCTCTTGGCTCAAGTTAATTTAATAACTAACACATACAGTGATGATGTTATCATGGGATGGTACATTGAAATGTGAGGAAAAAAGCCATCGAGAAAAACATAATATATTGATAACAACACCATGATTTTGGTTCAGGAAGGACACTATTTAAGTTTTCATTTGTGTTTTCTCAACTGAGAATAAAGCAACTAAAGTGAGTAAGTATTTTGACTTTGATTAATATGGAAAAACTATTTTCATTTGTGTAGTTGCTTTTAAAATACAAAATACCATCAAGGTCTTAGAAAAACTCTGAGGTGTATATAGGCCCTGTGGCTGAATCACTCCATCCACCACTGGAGTGAAACTGCTACTGACATGAAATATGAAAAGTGTTTCTGTTCATGGCAGCACAGTCAGGCACAGGAAAAGAACCAAAGAACAGCTCCTCAGTGTAGAGCCAAAGGGAAAACAAACTACATGAATGGAAAGGGAGCCAGGCTTTGGGGCTCCCATCCTTTCCTTTAACATTTCTGTGCCTTTTGGGTCAAGCAGTGTTAAAGGAACCTTTGGCCAAGACACTCAGACAGATTATGGGTCATATATCTTCCAGTCATGTGTGATTATTTTTATACATAGATCTTTTCCAACTATATAAACACTTCTTTCTCTCTCTGTTATAAGAAATAACTGTAGTGTTGACAGCTATTACAGCAATAGCTCAAATTATTTTTACCACATCTTCTGCAATTTGGTTATTGGTAGCTTTATTCATAAACTCACATTGAGTGACTTGCTGAATCGTTTTCAATTCCTGGTGTCTCAGATACCAATTCTCTTTAGAGCCTCTAGCCCGCTGAAGAACAGCATTTTCTCACCAAGAAAAACAGTAAGACCTTCCTCTGCACTCCCAGGAGATGTTCCTCCCTGCTGGCATGGGGAAGAAGTGCATTGTCCATGCTGCTCGCTCTTCCCAGGAGCAGCAGCTGGGATTGCCCAGGTGGTCAAATGTTTCCTTCATCTCTTATATTCCAGATCCTTCCATCCCAGCAGGTACACTGGAGTCTTTTGCACTCAAGTCCAGTGTGTCAGCTTATATTTTTTTTTAGCCTGAACACAGAGGGAACCTATTAAAACACGTTTTGTTTAAAGCCTTAAACGTGCTGGAGTGGTAGTAGTTTAAAGAAATGGCAGCTGCATGGCCCCAGGACTTTTTTCATGTGTCCTGCCACTGTGATGCAAGTAGCATAAGTGCCTAAAAAGGCATGGCCCAGCTGGGCATGTTAAGAGGCATGAACACTCAGTGGTTTAATAAAGCCCCAGTTCTATTACTGGCACCAAAGGCGAGGTCAATTTAGGAAATGCTGTCGCTGATTCACAACCTACTTCTTGTTCCTTGCTTTAATGAGAAAACACAGTATGGCTAAAACTGGAAGTGAGACCTTGCAGTGCAGCTCACATTGCATTTTCTGTATTTATATGGTTCCTGGCTATACTTGCTGAAAACAGGCTTTGACTTTTTATGATGTCCACTGTTCATTACCTGTTTCCTAAACAAATATCTACTTTGACACCTGAAAGGTAAAGAAATACTTTTAAAAGTCTAATGTGACATATTTCTATCCTGCAATCTAATCCCACAAAGGCACAGAGAAATTCATAAGCACCTCTGAAAGACACAAAATCCAAGTGGCTTGGAGGACATTTCCGAAATAGAGAGCATTTAATGAAGAATACCCTGCTTTGAGCTGTCAGCATACCCTGTCATACCCTGAAGCATAAGAGATTTTATATAGAAAAGCAGCAACTAAAGCTCTACATGCCTAGAAAGTGAAATCATTATATAATTGTTGAGACTTTTCAGCAGTGTATGTAGGAAAAAAGCTGATTAAATCTTCTGCCAGGGAATGGGAGGCTGATTTAGAGGCAGCTGAGTTACAGTCAGCTGAATTCTACATCTCACACAGATCATTACTGTGGTTACACATCCCTCTATTTATAGATTCCCTGGATTTCATTTCCTTGCTTTACTTATTGGTGATGAACAAGCCTTCAAACCAGAGGTACTGAGGTCATGAGAACTGTCAGTGGTGAAGGTGTTAGGCCACTGTCAGGTCTAAGGAGATGACTGAAAAGGAGGGTCACCAAAACAACCTTTGCATAAGACAAAGTGTCTTTGCAAACCTTTAAAATAGATCTTGTAATTACCCCAGCTACAGCAATTGGAGTAACAAAGAGCAAAAACACTAATTTATTTGCAGTGTAATAACTTTTGGATGAGGAGAAAGGTTATGCTTCAATGGGCAAAGTCCTTGAATGTTGCAGACTGACACCATCTCCCAAGGAACTGCAAAACAAGTGCCCTTACATGAGTGTAAGGGGTTCTTAATGTTGGATGTGCCTGGCTAACCTCAGACATACCCGTGGGATTTTGGAAAAGGCATTATGGTGCAGAAGATTCAGAGAATTGGACATTCATGGAATCATAGAAACAAGGAATCACTAAGGTTGGAAAAAACCTTTAAAATAGATTCCAACCACCAGCCCAGCACCACCACCATGTTTACCACTAACCCTTCCTCAGGGGCCACATCCACATGCTTTTTGAACACTTCCAGCAATGATGACTCCACCATCTCCTTGGGTAGCTTATTCCAATGTCTTACAACCCTTTCTGTGATATTTTTTTTCCTAACAGCTAATCTAAGCCTTTCCTGGTGCAACTTGAGGCCATTCAAAGAACTGCTGCTGCTTGCAAGCAAATCAAATCCTCTGCCATGGTATCAAGGTTCATTATTCCTTGCACAATAGAGGGGACTTGAAAACAGAATGAAAATAAAAAACAAACTAATGAAAACTTATTGTAGAAAGAGTCATTAACTGCTTAAATAAACGCAGTTTCTAAGCTTATTACATTAGAGTACATGTCATTTTTACTGACTTGAAAATGTGTGGAGCTGCTGCAAACTACTGCTGCATCCCCATAAAAGATAAAGAGAGAGGGATTTTATAGGCTCACAATTGTGCTTACCAGGGGGCTAGAAGAAGGAAAAAGAGCTGGTCAGATGAAAGAATAAAAATAAAAATAAAAAAATTTTAAAAAAATTTTAAAAGCATGCCTGTTTAAGGTAACGAAAAGGAATCATCTGCTATGAAGATAAGATATTTAAAGCCGGTTCAAATTCCTCTGCTGCAAATGTCCTTATTCATCAGTTTGCTTATTTCCATTCTTCATGGAAAGATACTGATAATTACCCAAAGATTTCCCAGCCTATCAAAAACACATAGAACTTGCTTTCACTTATGAGACCAATTTTTTATGCAATAAGGTGATACAGCACTTTTCTTTCCTTCCCACTGTGGGGTGAGTTCTGCAAGATGAGAGATCTTTCCTTTAGCCCAACATTGCTGAAAGGAAACCAGAGGATTGTTTAGTTATGGCTCTGCTCAGGGCTAAGGCTCCTTTTTCTCTTTGCTGTGTCCCACATGTGAACATTTTGTAGGAGAAATGTTTTCCTCCTACAGGCCTGGATCAGAGCTCTCAGCTAGAAAAGGTAGAACAGCAACTTTACCTGGTATCTGATAAACATTCAACAAACTCCTAGAGGCACATGTGTGTTGTGTAATTCTCAGAAGGGGCAATAAATGGAATGGAAAAATAATGGAAAAACAATGAAGTTATTTACAGCAGTGATGAGCTGCAAGAGTTACAGACATTAAAGTATATAACCTATTACACCGTTTCCCAATTTCTACTGGAAAAAAAGAGGAAAACATCATGTGAATTTCCTTGCTTGACTGGGGACAATTATTAGTGAGCTGTGACAATACTCTCTAAAAGGCAATTTGAATATGTTTTTAATCATCACCTCATTGACAGGTGGAAAACTACTTTAAATGGAGGTGAGACGTCCAAGGCAAATGGTGTTTTGTATTTTGAGTAAGCTTCATTGCTTTTTGCAGCACAGATTGAAACCAAGGGAAATCTAAAGCCTGTAAACAGCTTTTCTTCTCATTTAAAATCTGTATATTTTCATCTCAACACCAGGATAAAATATTAAGTTTAGCTGGAGGAGGACAGATACCAAATTCTAAAGCTTCAGAGGAAAAGAGAGAGTGAAAGGAAAGATGAAAAATACCTTAAAAGCTGATTTCTGCAGAAAGTAAAAATATTACCAGTTGAACAGTGGAAGTCATATGCTTTAGTGATACCTTAATTCCTCCCAGGTCAAGGGCTCCTTTAACATACCTGCTGATGTGTCATAAGGTAGAATGAGTGAAGTTTAATACTTGTAAGAGGTTGAAAGTTGATGATGATTCAAAATCAAAATATTTAATCTGTGAAATATTCTACTGAAAATTGGCAGCTGATAGACCCTTGATTTGCTTTTCTGCTGTAGCTAAAGTCATAAGGTGAAACTCACCCCACCCAGGCTGCAACTTGAAACCCAACACAAGCTGTCTAAGGAATAAAACACTTTTTGTTTCTGACTCTTCGGTTCCTGTTGTACAGTAAGACCCCTGGATTATCTCTGGCTGGGATTCTTACCAGGACAGAAAGCCTTTTGGGAACTGAGATTGACCTTGTACTCTTCCCTTGTACTCTTTTCTCCCATTCCCCACATCACCTCTCTCAGCAGTGCCCTTGAAACACAGCAACTGGATCCAGAGGAGGGAGTCTGCATGTGTTGCCAAGCTTGCTCTTTTGATGCTT
>VZTT01065886.1:4044-16309 GCA_013400855.1 Buphagus erythrorhynchus
ATTCCCAAATCTCCCCTTTTCCAGTCTGAAGCCATTCCCTGTGTCCTGTCCCTCTGTCCCTTGTCCCCAGTCCCTCTCCAGCTCTCCTGGAGCCCCTGGAATGTGTTGGAAGCTCTCCCTGGATCCTTCCCTTCTCCAGCTGAACATTCCCAGCTCTCCCAGCCTGGCTCCAGCCCTGGAGCAGCTCCATGGATTCCTCTGGGTTTGCTCCATGTTTTTCCATACTGGACACACAACCAGCTCATGGCTGGACAGGGACAAGCAGGGATGTCCTGAGGGGTCACCCAGGACATGAGTCACACCAGGAGTGACCCAGGGGTCACTCCTCCCTACCTGCAGCAGAGGTCTCTGCACTCCCAGGATCTTCATGGTGTCAGCATTGGCCAGGATTTTCAGGGGATCTGAAGCCTTGGTGACTCCCTCAATCTCTTTGTTGATCTCAGCCAGGACCTGGCTGAGGAAGATGTTCTTGATGTACATGGTGAGGAACTCCCTCAGAGGGCACTGCTTGGCTGGACCCAGCTCCATGGCAAACTCAATCTCCTGGATAAACCTGGCAGGCAGAAAGGGGAAGAATCAGCTGTAATTAAATCACCCAGGTACTTCAGATTTGTTGGTGCTGCCTTTGGAATTCCAGCATTTCAGAACTGAGCACCAGAAGTGTGGGAGTGACCAGGGAGTGTCCCAGCTTGAAGGGGAGAAAAGCTCCACAAGGTAGTTTTAGGAAAAAAAAAAATACAAACAATTGTTGAGACAAAGACTATATTGCTGGAGAAGGACAGATAAAATGAGAGAAAAAACATCCCAGGCACAAATCCTGTTTGTTTGTCCAAAAAAATTTGGTTTTTCCATGTAGGACATGCTGGGACCCTGGCTTTATAAAATTAAAAACATCATAAAAAAGGCTGAGATGCCAGAAATCCCCTTGTACAAAAAAAATTTGGTTTTTCCATGTAGGACATGCTGGGACCCTGGCTTTATAAAATTAAAAACATCATAAAAAAGGCTGAGATGCCAGAAATCCCCTTGTACAAAAAAAATTTGGTTTTTCCATGTAGGACATGCTGGGACCCTGGCTTTATAAAATTAAAAACATCATAAAAAAGGCTGAGATGCCAGAAATCCCCTTGTACAAAAAAAATTTGGTTTTTCCATGTAGGACATGCTGGGACCCTGGCTTTATAAAATTAAAAACATCATAAAAAAGGCTGAGATGCCAGAAATCCCCTTGTACAAAAAAAATTTGGTTTTTCCATTTGGGACATGTTGGGAAGATGTCCTTATAAAAATAAAATCACCATTAAAAAAGCTAAGATGCCACAAATGCCTTTAAAAAGCCAAGCTTCCTTCTGGGCATGGTTACTTGATTCCCACAAGTGGGTTTCCCACCTCTAAACTGAACAACAGAATATTCCAGCTCAAAATCCAGAAAAAAGCATGGGAAAAAAAAAAAAAAATCAATGTCTATGCATGATGCCATTATCCTCCTGCATTATGGATATCTGTGTTGGTGTATTTTTTTTTTTTTTTTAATTTGGTGTATTTTTATCACCCTTTAATATTCCATCCCAGGGTCCCATTCCTGAGCACACAGAGCAGCAGGATGATTCTGGGAATATTTTAGCACCAAATGTTTGCCATCTCCCTGCAAAATCTCTTTATTTCTGTGCTGCCATCTGGTTACCACAGAGGAGTTTCTTTCCAGAAATTTCCTCGTCATGTCTTTAACTACATCAGAGGCAGTGGAATTGGTATTCCTTTCAAAATAATTAGGGATTGAGTATCAGGAGCCCCGGTGGGTTGAGATGTGCTGTCCTGAGTTGTGCTGAGGGAGGTTCAGGTTGGATATTGGGAAAAATTTATGCAGTGGGAAGTGCCCAGGAAGTGGAGCAGGCTGGCAGGGAAGTGTGGAGTCACCATCCCTGACAAAAAAAAACAGGGATGTGGCACTTAGGATGTGGTTTGGTGGTGAACAATGGTTGGATTTGATCACCCCAGAGGTCTTTTCCAACCTCAAGGATTCCATGATTTTATTCCTTAACACCCACCCTATTCCCAATCTGCTTAATTATCCATAATTTTCTACCTCCATGTCCCTCACTCCAGAGGAGGTGCTTCCCTTCCTGTCACTGGCTGAGGAGCCAATTCCCATGGATGATTTCTCTCCAGTCTGAGCTCTTTTCTCCCTAAATCCTCTCCCTGTTCCCTCCATGGCTCTGGAGTGACACATTTTGGACAATGCAGCTTCCATGGGGAGATCCCTTTGGAGTTCAGCTGGAAGATTGGCTCTCCAGAGACAGAGATGCTGCAGGGAGGGAATCCCAGAGCCTGGCAGCTTTGCTCCCTGGATTTCACAGGGTGACAGTGGGAATCAGCTTTGTAGAACAGGGAATCAGCAGAGTTTTCTGGGAAGAGAGCAGAAGCTCCACAGAGCTGATGTCACCAGCCCTGAGTGACACCACTCATGTCCTCAAGGGGACATTGCCAGGGTTGTTGGGACTGTGCTGAGCTCATTCACTGTGCCCTTTCATGGCTGTCAGCAAATCTCTCTGATTTATAAACCCTTTATAAGTTTATTTACAGAGCACAGAACTCCCCCAAAATGTGAATTTTACTATTAAACCCCTTTCAGGCAGGAAGGAGAAGCTCAGGAGCTCAAACTGGGAACGAGCACCATCCAGCAAAGCGACAGGAACAACTTTTAAAATCCAGGAAATGCTCAAAAATGGCTGAGCCAAGTAAAAGCAGCCTTCCAGAGGGAGAATGACCCCATCAGGGGTCAGAAGTGCTGACCTACAGCAGGAGGGGCAGCTCCTGATCCCACAGCATCCTGATGGTGCTGCTGCACCACAGGCTAAAGGCCAGTGCTGGAAAATGGTGTCACCAAGAATTTTTGCTCCCCAGATTTTTTGTCCCCAGAATTTTTTCCTTCCAGATCTCTCCTAAAGATCTGTGCCTTCATCTCCAGAGAACTTCTCCTGGATGTGTCCCATTAAATTTTAACAGCTTGGCACGGACCAGACAAGAGTGGTTCACCTAATGCTGGGCAGGATCAAACCACATCCCTGTTTTCCTTGATAGGAACCATGAAATAATCATGGATTAGGAGGGAGCTGCCAGACAGCACCGACTGAGGGGGGATTTGTGAGTGCTCAGCATCACTTGTGATAAAGAACAAATGATCTGGAGCTTAGGAAGCAGATTTCAACTGGAGAGCAGCAGGGAATTATTAAGAATGAAGCCATGCACGGAGAACTGGAGGATATGGATGGGAGAGCTTCAGTTGGGATGCTCAAGGATAGTTTGATGAAATGATTATGGGAAGGGAAACCAGTGAAGTCTTCATTTAACCCCAAAGATCTCTGCTGAGGGAAATGGAAGCAGAGAAAAGGTAAAGAAAAACAAGCTATGGATGTGAGGGTGTGGCTCAGAGCAGGGAACAGCCCAGGAATTCCTGGATTTGATAATCCAGCGGGACAAATCACTTTTTACAGCCTCAGGGGACAACTGGGATCCCATTTGCTGGGATCTGCTGTGGTTCAGAGATGACCTCTCCAAATTTCCAGCAGGCAGAATGAGTCCCACACTGCTCTGGAGCTCCAGCCTTCAAAATCCTGCCCAGCAAGAGTCACAGAGTTCCAGGTGTAGGTGAGATTTGCACCAGGAATCCTTCTGGGACATTTTTTATTTATTATTAAATGGCAGCACTGGTGCACCCTCCATGTCCTGGACTGGGAGGGTTACTCAGAATTCCATTAAGAACAGATTAAAAATGGAAAACATGATTTTTTTTTTTTTTTTGTATTTAAGAGAAGTGAGAGTTGCCCAGAAGTGAGAGTCCCCCCTGGCAGGGGTTGGAACTGGAGGATCCTTAAGGTCCCTTCCAACCCAAACCACTCCATGATTCCATGAAATAAGGATTAAAGTGAAAAAAGTGAAAAAAGCTCTGAGCTGTTTGTGTCACCTCCCTCATTTTTAATGACACCATGGGCCAGCACTGCTCTTGCCAGCAGATCCTTGTCTTGTCCAAGGAATGGGATGGTCAGGGAATGTCACAGCGTTGGGAATTCCACAAGTGTCACCTGAATAAATGTGACACCGAGAGTGACTCTTCTGCCACAGAGTCCCACAGGGCTCTCTGCTTCCCAGATCCCTCTTGCTGCCCTCTCACCCCATCATATCCCTCCTGCTGGTGGGAATTTCACCACTGCTTATCTTATTTTCCACGGTTCCCAATCCCACTCTGTCACCCTGTGTTTCTCTACCAGAGCCCAGCAGGTTTGGGAGCCCAAAAAACACCACAAGGGGAGGGAGTTGTTAGCTCAGGAGCCAGCCCTGGCCTTTGGCTTGGTGTCACTGAGCTCTGGCTGGAATTGTGTCCATTGGGAATTTTGGGTGCCTTGAAGCAGGAGTGAGCGCTGCACTTCTTTCAAGGGGTCCAAATAATCCAAATTTGGGGTTATCTTCCTTACCCTTTATCCAACAGTTCCTCTTGCTGAGAAATGTGGAGATAGAAATCCCCAGCCAAAGGAAAACTCACCAGAATTCAACCACAATTTCTCCTCCTTCTCAGAAAAAAAATCTCAGATATATTTCTCTAAAAAATCAGCCCCAGTTGGCAATAAAAGATCAGCCAAACTCGAAGAAATTGAAAATGAGTGTTTGAAAAGGGAAATGTTGGGTGGCATTAAAGAGCCAACAGATATTCCCTATTTTCTGCCTGGCAGCCACACATTCACAGCCACACTCTGTGCTATTTATTTATTTCAATTTCAAATGCTGCTGCCTGGCTTATTCCAACAGAATTCAGTCTCTACAAAGAACAAAAAAGTGTTTAACAGCGTGGAAAAAAATCCATCCTAAGAATCCTCTCCAAAAATGTTGTGTTACTCATCCAAGCCATCCATGGAACTTTTAGATGTCAGAAAAGGCAATTTGATCCATGGCTATCCCAGAAATCAATATTGATCCCAGAATGGTTTGGGGTTGGAAGAGACCTCGAGGATCATCCCATTCCACCCCATCCATGGCAGGGACACCTCCCACTGTCCCAGGTGATCCAAACCCCAATGTCCAACCTTTCCTTGGACATTCCAGGGATCCAGGGGCAGCCATAGCTGCTCTGGCAATTCCAGCCCAGCCAGGAATTCCTAATTCCCAAGATCCCACCCCAATCTCCCCTTTCCCATCCTGAAGCCATTCCCTGTGTCCTGTCCCTCTGTCCCTTGTCCCCAGTCCCTCTCCAGCTCTCCTGGAGCCCCTCCAGGCCCTGGAATGTGCTGGAAGCTCTCCCTGGATCCTTCCCTTCTCCCAGCTCTCCCAGTCTGATTTCAGAACCATCAGTTGTGTCTCACCTTCAAAAAATGCTTTGTCTGAATAAAAATTCAGATCAAGGGTTTTCACCAAATTTTGGATCATGGTCACTGTAGATATTCCTGGAATTTGCCTGAAATCCTAAAAAAAAGTCTCATAGGGATGTCCCTGCTCTGAAGGACACTTTTAGGAGATGTCACTGTGAGGATGGAGTTCTTCAACAGAGCAGCCAAGGGGAAAAAAAAAAAAAATTAGAAATTTGCACCTTATCCTGAATTCAGAACCTGCATTTTTAAAATGATGCACAATTTTCAACTTGTTTTATCCTCCTATAAAAGCATTTGAGGTGATTTGTGGCTGCAATTAAGCATTCCCCTTAGACAGAAAAGCACTTTCAGGGAAATGAAGTAGCTTTTGGTAAATGACAGTCATTTGGATTAAAAAAGAAAAAAAAAACAGTGCCTCATTTCAGAAAATTTAATTCATTCTAACTCACAACTTAATTGGCTGTGAGCACTGTCTTACCTAAGCTGAAAGTGTGGGATAAAAAGCATAAAACCTAAAAAAGCAGCGTGGATTGATTTAGAAACCTACAACTCCTGCCTTCCCAAGGCTTTCTTCTGACTCCTTGTTCCCAGATGTCTTCCAAATCATCATTAAAAGAAACTGAAGGCATTGGAAGTGGAGAGCATCAATGATGCCTTAATGATGATGGTAATAATATCTGAAATTCCCTCCTCAAACAAATGAATGACAGGAAAAAATATCAAATATTCCAGAACCTTATTAAGACAATTTTTTTTCTGACATGCAGCCCGAATTTACATTTCATTTTTGTGTGATCCTGAGCTGTTCCCTCTGCCTTAGTCATGAAACACCCAAGTACCTGGGATGAACCTTTTGGGGAGCTTCCAAAGAGCAAGGAAATATTAAGGAAACACCAGAAATCCCTTGAGAACTGGATCCCAGTTGCTAACAGGATGGAAAATTCCAAAATAGTCTTCCAGATTTGAGGAAATTAGGGATAAAATACCCAGGATTGTGAGTTCTGGAAAGTTTGAGGACACATTAAACCAAGAGAGAAACCTGGAAGATCCCACATTGCCCGTGACACACTCAGGAAGGCACCTCACCTCTACAGGGGGAATTTTGGGAGAGGATCAGTGGAATCATGGGAAGAATTGGGTTGGAAAGGACCTGAAAGATTCTCATTCCACCCCATCCATGGCAGGGACACCTCCCACTGTCCCAGCTGCTCCAAACCCCAATGTCCACCCTGGCCTTGGACATTCCAGGGATCCAGGGATTCTCTGGCAATTCCAGCCCAGCCAGGAATTCCTAATTCCCAAGATGCCACCCCAATCTCCCCTTTTCCAATCTGAAGCCATTCCCTGTGTCCTGTCCCTCTGTCCCTTGTCCCCAGTCCCTCTCCAGCTCTCCTGGAGCCCCTCCAGGCCCTGGAATGTGCTGGAAGCTCTCCCTGGATCCTTCCCTTCTCCAGCCTGGCAATTCCCAGCTCTGCAGAACCTGAGATTGGATCCATCTCCTCTCCAAGGAATTGATGGATCCAGGGCCTTCTCTTGCAATCTCAGGAAACCATGAAGGGTCTCCCTTCCCTTTTCCTCTCTTTTCTATCCCCATTTCCCATCCAAATCCCTGGGAATGGATTCTGAGTGTCCTGAATCCCAGAATCCTGGAGTGGCTTGGGTGGGAAGGGACCTCAAAGCTCATTGCAGGGACACCTCCCAGCATCCCAGGCTGCTCCAATCCTTCCTTGGCCATTGCAGGGATCCAGGGATTCTCTGGGAATGCCAGCCCAGCCGGGAATTCCTTCCCAAACTTCCCTTTCCAACCCTGAAGCCATTCCCTGTGTCCTGTCCCTCTGTCCCTTGTCCCCAGTCCCTCTCCAGCTCTCCTGGAGCCCCTTTAGGTCCTGGAAGGGCAAAGTGAAGCCTGGAGATGCTCCCAGACCCAAAGATCCTGATCATTGCACAAGTGCTGACCACAATAAATGCAATTAAATTCAAACAATTCACTGCAGCACACGGATCATGGATCACTGCCACTGAAGAACAATCAAACAGATCCTCAGGTAACAGACATCACATTATTTTGCCTAAAATCTTCACTGCAGGGAATTATTTTGGTCCATGATCAGCACCCCCAGGACTGATGGTTCACACCCTGCTGATAAACATTTGTGGCCATGCAAGGTAATAGAGATTGCCTTGATTCTGATTCTGTACAAAGTCACTCCAAAGAGAGGAAAAAAGGTTTAAGATCCTTCCTAGGTGACCCCAAAATGTGATTATAATTAGAATTATCACCAAAAGAAGTGTGAACAGCTCTGGGAGACTCAAAGGATGCTTTGCTACTTTAAGTGTGTTTTAAGTATTAGCAAAACCAGACCAAAGAAATCACCAAATACCACGCAAAAAGCATGAATTTTCTGCTATTTTGAAATATTAAATAGCCTAGAAAACATCCAGGGAAGTGGCAACCAGAGGGATGACTGCTGCTAACAGCAAACATGACATTTGGGGTGTTTTTCTCTAAAATATTGATTCATAATTAATTAAAAGTACCTGGCAGCACCAGCCAGAGTTGTTCCCACAACCCCAAGCTGGGTTTAATGGGATATTTTGGATAAATCACCAAATTCAGTCCTTCCCCTGTACAAACACAAATTCCCAAACCACAAAAAGGCTCAGCTACTCGAGATAATTCTTTTGGTTACTGTAAGAAGTTTCTACGTCCCCACAGAGCTGAGAGCTTTAGTGCTGGAAGATGAAAGAGCTCAGGACTTCTCTTTTTTAACAGCAGCTAAAAAAAAATTACAAGGTTTAAAGAATCGATGTCTGTGTTGGGGTTGCTCAGCCATGAGATTGAAGTAAGAAATGCCTCCTCCCCCTGCAGGTGTGACAGAAAAATCAGTGTTTCGTTGTCTCTGAGGTCCTGCAAACACCCACCAACACTCTGGGGAAAAAAAAAGAAATTAAATTAAAATGTAGCTCTCAACTGCTGCTAAAAATATTGTTTCTTTAATGCTCAGCTGCCACCTGAAGGACACAAATTTCTGATGTAGCAGGGCTCTCTCAAGGTGCAATTTCTGCTGATGTCTCCAGAGGGGAATATTGGCTTGTATTTGGCACCAGGAGATGCAGAGGCAGAATTAATCAGATCTGGAGATCCATGACGTGGAGAAATGTTTACCTGGTGCCCTGCAGCTCAGATTCCTCCCTTGTCCTTCCCAAATATCCCAAGACCCACCCAGTGGAAGTTTCTGGTTGGATGGATGCTCAGATCTCCTGCTCTCCATCCTCTCATCTCTTGCAGGAGAGGAAAATTCAGGAAAAAAAGGGCAGGAGGGAAATTCAGGAATCAGCAGCAATTCCAGCTTTGCCAAACCTCAGCAAAGAGCCAGGAGGGGTTTTCCCAAAGAGGGGGAATCTGAGTGAGGAGTTTGGGGGATCCTCCTGGAGAAAATGAGATCCAAAAGGAACAAAATGGTACAACTTGGAGTTGTCAGGGTGAGAGGAAGGCTCTGAAATGTGTCAGCATCACAGCCCTGGGAAATGGGAAAACACTGGGAAAAATGTTGTGTGGGACAAGGGAATGGGGGACCTTTACTTATGGAATGGCTTGATGGGTTTGAGCTGAAAGATGCTGGGGTTATATGGGATATTGGGAAGGAATTCCTGGCTGGGATGGAATTCCCAGAGCAGCTGTGGCTGCCCCTGGATCCCTGGGACAGTGGAAGTGTCCCTGCCATGGCAGGGGTGACACTGGATGAGCTCCCAGGTCCCTCCATCCCAAACCACTCTGGGGTTGCTGTTGGCTTTCACCCCCCTACAGCAGGTGGCCCCAGCTTGCTCCACACCTTTGCAGAGCTTCCAGATCAAACCTGGTAAAACTCAAGCTTTGTTTGGACCCTAAAGATTCTCTGAGCCAAACCCCTGTCCCTGGTGGGCAGGGACAGCACAGGGGGTGACATTTTCTCCCTCCAGGAGCTGCATTCCAGCAGAGCTCTGTGTGTCTCTGGTGAAATCCCCATTTTTGGAACAGCCCCACCAGCCCTTTGGAGAGGTGGCTTTGGAGAACTTGGATCCTGCTCATCCCCTACAGGCTCCCAAGGACACCACGAGGCCTCTGAGTCCACCTGGAGAACAAACAGGGAGCAGCTTTATTCCCTCCATGCCACCAGGCTGCTTTTCATCCCCAAAACCAGGTGCAGGTTCTTTATAATGTGAACCTGTGGGAGAATGGTTTTGTCTCTTCCTCATTTATGGAGGATCTTTTTGGGGGTGTCCAGGTACACTGAGTTTCCCCAGGAATTAATGTTTGCAAAGCCAGAGATGCTCCAAACTGCAGGGGGGGATGGGATCATTACCAAAAAACCCCAACTGTGCCCATCCAGGGAATAGGGACATGTGAAACTCTGCTTTTCCAGGGATTGGGGGGCAGAGCTGGGATGTCCAGCTCAGCACAGCACCAGGCTTCACCTTCAGCCTCAAATCCAGCTACATCATCCTTTGTCACCAATAAAATAAACTAATAATTGATATATCTTCACTTTATACAGAACTGAGCAAATCCAGCTCCTTCATCCTTTGCCACCAATAAAATAAACTAATAATTGATATATCTTCACTTTTTACAGAACTGAGCAAATCCAGCTCCTTCATCCTTTGCCACCAATAAAATAAACTAATAATTGATATATCTTCACTTTATACAGAACTGAGCAAATCCAGCTACATCATCCTTTGTCACCAATAAAATAAACTAATAATTGATGTATCTTCACTTTATACAGAACTTATATCTTCACTTTATACAGAACTGAGCAAACCCAGCTCCTATTCTAGCCACCTCTTTGCTTCTCTGTGCCAAATTTCTCCTCTCTCAATCTCGAATCCCTAAATTTCCAGCCCAAAACCAGAGTGAGGTGGAGCCAAGTCGCCTGTAAGTGACAAGATTGCTCTGAGATGGAGATGATAACCCAAAATGACCACTGGACTAAATCACCCTCTGTCGATCCATTTGTAATTTAAATCCAATCCTACAGAAGATAAATGCCCCACCTACTCCATCAATCCCTCTCTCTAAAGGTCTGTGATGTCCTTTATTTTATGTGAACCCAGGGCCTGAAGCCAAACCTGGAGGATTTCCCCATTTCTCCTTTTTTAAAGTTATATAAAAGCAAAGTCAAGGCTTTATTTCCCACAGCAGGTAACAGCATTTCTCTACTACTTTGCTCCGTGCAGGGTAAAAAAATACACCCAGCCCTGCTTTAAAACCACTGTAATTTTAAACAATCCCCACGATTCCACAGGAATTCCTGCCCATCACACAGAAATATTGGGAGGCAGCATTAAATGTGTGTAAAACACTTCGGTATCACAGCAATAATTATGTTAACAGAGCCACCACATAATGTCACCCTATTAACCAAGTGAAACATGAAGTTCACTAACTTCAGCTTTTCCTATTATTAAATCCCATTTCCTTTAATGTCCTATTACAGTTTGTTGACCACCACTGGAATGTAATGGTACCCCCCACAACTTCACATTTTCTCCTGAGCACAACAGCTCTGGAAAAATTAACTTGTTATTCCCATTATTTTTTTTTGTCAATCGAATCTGGCAGCTCGTCCTTTGTGCTCCAACCCCCCAGCTCTCAATCTGGCCCCTTTTAAAAAGCAACATATGCTGAGGATAAATCTTTCAAATGGCTCTGTTAATAGAGCAGTGGAGTGACAGCTTTACAAATGGGCAAACTGGGGGTTGTTAGATTTTGCTATTCTGATTTGGAATGGGATTGCAGGGATGGCTTTTGAAGAACAACTGGGAGCAGCCAGAGGTTTCAAAGCCCCTGGATTTGGTGTGGCAGTTTCTGGGAGCCTACAAGAGCCAGGATCAGACCAGATTTGCTGCAGCACCACTGTCTGTGCCTGTGACTCCAATTAGTCCTGTCTGCCTCGTGCTGACATTCCAATAAATCAGTGGACAGATGGCACAATCCCTCATTAGCATCCCACTGACTGCCCAGCCTCCAGAGTGGGGGCAGCCAGTTAAATCCTAAAAACACACCGGGGCACAAGGAAAATCCAAATTAAGGTTGTAACTCCAGAGCCCACCTGGAGGCAGTGCTGGAGAGCCTTGGTGGAGCTCCAGGAGAATTTGGGACAAGGTGAGATGTCCTGGTTGGGGACAGCTCAGTTGGGCATCACAGCCCGTGGCACCACCAGGGCAGTGTGGGGAGTGATCCTGGCTGTCCTCTCACAGGACAGCAGCTGGATTTCCTATCATCCAACGTGGAGAAAAGGCCAGGAGGGCCAGTTAAACATCCCATAACCTGTGTCCTTGGAAGTGTTTGGAGGAACAGAATGGACAAGCCTGTGGAATTCCCAGAGCATTTCGTTTAAAAACTGGAAATAAGATATCAACACTTCAGAAATCTCTGGCAGAGCATCAATTCCCTCTATCCCAGTCAACATCAGGTCCATTCTTTCATCAAGAAAGTTTCTTTTCCACATTTTAGTCATGTACCTCAAACTGTTGGTAAGACCCTGAAATACATGGGATGGAGTAGAACACAGATCCCAGATCACTTCCATACCTTACTGCCCGACTTGAGAATCTGGATAGGACAATCACAAAATCCTTCAGGTTGGAAAAGTCCTCTGAGATCGTCGAGTCCAACCATTCCCAGCAGTGCCAAGGCCATCACTGCCCCATGTCCCCAAGTGCCACATCCACAGGGCTTGGAAATCCCTCCAGGAATGGGGACTCCAGCACTGCCCTGGGCATTTCCAGTGCCTGACCACTGTTCCCATGAAGGAATTTTCCCTAAAATCCACCCTGAGGCTGTTCCCTCTCCTCCTGTCCCTGTTCTCTGGGAGCAGATCCCAAATCCCTCCAAGAATTCAGGGAGTTGTGCAGAGCCA
>VZTT01065886.1:19530-43742 GCA_013400855.1 Buphagus erythrorhynchus
GGGATGGGGTCGGGTCACACTCAGAACTTCAGGATTTTCCAGAGGGACACTCCAGAGGCACAGCACAGCACCAGGAAGTCGTTAGCCTAATTAACACTTCACTGTCAATTAAAGAGTTCTTCCTAATCCAGTTAGAATCCCACAAGCCCAGGCTCAGTCAGAGCTCCTGGTTTTCCAGAGGGATGGCAAAACCCCCACATTTATTGGGGTACAAGGATTTTACTGCACCGAGGGTGGGAATTCTTCCAGTCTGAATTCCGAAGTCTCCCTGCAAACAAAGCCTCGTGTTTGTGTTTATCTTCCTTCAGGGCATGGCAGAGCTCCGAGCTTGGGGAGCTGAGAGAGGTGGAAATAAATCCTGGGAACCACCGAGATGTTCAGCAGAAATCTGAGAAAATATGAGTGGGTTTTTCTGATGTAAACCCTGCCTTTGTGGCCACCTGCACTGTAAATTGTGCTCAGTTTCCTTATATTCTCTCCTTACAACTCCCAATTCTTTTCAATTACCAAAAAGAGGGGGAAAAAATATGTGCACAATGTAGCAATGCAGCTTCATGGATATGATGGATGTTGCAGCAGTTTTAGTTTGGATTTTTTCCATGAATTTTTATTGCCCAGTGCTGTAAGAACTGCACCAGGAATCCTAATACTTGTCCTAACTCATCCAGCACTGTGTGAATCATTTTAGTCCTCTGCATATTTCATCTTTTGCCTCTAACTAATAGTGCTTGAGCACTGTGAATAATTTATTATTCAGCCAAATTTATGACTATGCTGATTCTTTTTCTTGTAAAGAAATACATTTTCAGGATATATTGATTTCAGCTGGAAGTGCTCCAGGTTGGAGAGGGCTTGGAGCAACCTGGGATAGTGAAAGGAGTCTCTTCCCATGGCAGGGGGTTGGAATTAGGTGATTTCCAAATTCCTTTATTTTAATGGGTTGTTCCAGCCTTCAGCTGATGAATTTAAACCTCTGTGACATCATTTAATTACAGAATTTAGGGGAGAAAGCTGAACACAGATTGAATCCCAACCTCTGCCACATTCCTGAGACAGAAACTCCAGTGAGGAGAGCAGGAAGAGGAATCCAAGAGCTCTGCTCTCCTTGGATTTTTTCCCCTTTAACATCAGCATGCAACACTGAGCCCCAGTGAAATAATACCTGAAAAAAAAACTCCTCTCAGTTCCTCCCTCTCTGTATTTATTTACACCCCCATGCCCTTATCCATGAAATCATAATTGCATTGATAGCAGCACAGCAGCAGCAGATGGGCCCATGGAAAATGTTAAATAAACCCCAGATTCTGCCAATTCAAAGAATTCAATGGGTTATAAACATTTCTTTCCCTATCACAAACGTGCATTATTTGAGATTAGGCTCTACCTAAGTAGCTCCAGATCAGCTTATCTTTGAAAGCTGAGGGATTTGGGAGATGTGCAGTTTTCAGGAGGAGTTTTTGAGAGGAGCAAAAAAAGTGGGAAGAAAGGGGACAAAAAGTGAGGAAAAAAGGAGAAATGGCAGAATGACAACAGAATGTTTCTGGTCAGTGGCTGTGGAGAAAATAAATAAAGGAGGAGGAAGAAAGGGCTTGGAGAAGAGACAACTTTGGCATTCCCAACATCCCCATCACCTGTGGAGGGGTCTCAGGGATGGTTTTTGTGATTTGTACAAAAATAGGGACAGCAGGAAGGAAAATCCCATAAATGATGAACAGGTTCCATCCAGCAGTGAGCACAGACCACAGCACTGTGGGGATTAAAGCCATGGGGATATTCATGGGATGTGAGGCTGGAGTGATGGGATGGGGATTGAGGGGACAGAATACAAAATACAGAATATATCATTCCATGGAGGAGTGGTGTGGGAAGCAAATTCCAAAAGTGATTAACAACATTCAGCAGGATGAGCTGAAAGCTGAGGACATGCAGAGCTCAGGGATGCTCTGATTAAAAAATAACTGCAAAAGTTTAAGATCAGGTTAAGGAAATCAGCCTAAACTCTGAGTCCTGACCAGTGGAGGACCTAAGGAAAAAAAAAATGATTGGATTGGAGATATTAATTAAATAGAAAAAAACCCAAAATAAAAAAGAAAACCTTCTGTGTTTCTTTACCCATTGAATTCATCCCTGCTTTAGGATCAGGGTATGGAATATGGAAAAGGAATGATTTATATCTCAACAGATGCACTCAGCATTAAAAAGGCCCCACACTGGATCTCATCCTCAGCACTCCTTGGATTTACAAAGTGTTCACAGTACAGGAAGGTCTGAATGAAGTCAAGAAAAGTTAATTAAAAAATAATAATGTCCCTGGTACTTGATCCCTCCTGCTGTGCTCTCCTCTCACCTTTTGGCCTCAAAAGAAGAGAGCACCCAAAAATTAAGGATAAAAAAGGCAAGGAAAGGCATCCTCAGGAAAAACCAAAGAGGTTTCCTTCCATTATTCCATTTAAACAAGAAGTGGTCACATGATTAAAAAAAAGTGAAACTCTTCCCAGAGCTTGTTCAGATTTCAAAGGCTGCTTGGGAAGGATGGAGAGAAGGATTGAGACAATTTCCACTATCCCAGGCTGCTCAAAGCCCAGTCCAGCCTGGCCTGGAACATTCCATGAGATTACTGTCAGTCCTGAACTCCTCCAGGCACAGGGAATTCCTCCACTTCCCAAACAGGATTTCTAAAGATTTTATGAAGGTCAAACCACCGAAGCAGGAGGAGAAAACCAAGATCCTTGAATCTGTTCCTGACCTTTGGGTTGGTTCTGTGCGACCTGCACAAACCCTGAGTGTGTTTCCCTCTTTGTAACATTTCAAAATATCTCATGGATTCATGATTATTGGGAAAAATAATGAATGGATGAAAGCCAGACAGGGGTCCCACACAGCACAGATGCCCNTCAGGAAAAACCAAAGAGGTTTCCTTCCATTATTCCATTTAAACAAGAAGTGGTCACATGATTAAAAAAAAGTGAAACTCTTCCCAGAGCTTGTTCAGATTTCAAAGGCTGCTTGGGAAGGATGGAGAGAAGGATTGAGACAATTTCCACTATCCCAGGCTGCTCAAAGCCCAGTCCAGCCTGGCCTGGAACATTCCATGAGATTACTGTCAGTCCTGAACTCCTCCAGGCACAGGGAATTCCTCCACTTCCCAAACAGGATTTCTAAAGATTTTATGAAGGTCAAACCACCGAAGCAGGAGGAGAAAACCAAGATCCTTGAATCTGTTCCTGACCTTTGGGTTGGTTCTGTGCGACCTGCACAAACCCTGAGTGTGTTTCCCTCTTTGTAACATTTCAAAATATCTCATGGATTCATGATTATTGGGAAAAATAATGAATGGATGAAAGCCAGACAGGGGTCCCACACAGCACAGATGCCCCCCAAAAAAACCCAACCTAAAAAACCAAAAAAACCAAACCAAACCAAAACAAACAAAAACCCCAAACAAACAAAGACAAACAAACAAAAAAAAAGAACAAAAAAACCCCCCAAAACAAACAAACAAACAAAACAAAACAAAACAAAACAACAAAACAAAAAAACCCAACAAGCAAACAAACAACAAGAACAACAAGAACAACAACAACAAACAAAAAACAAAAAACAAAAAAACAAAACAAAAAAAACAAACAAAAAACAAAAACAAAAAAAAAAACCAAACAAACAAACAAAAAAAAACCCCAAAAAAACCCCAAAACACCAGAAGTCTGGAAGATCCAGCACTGGCCATGTCCCCAAGTGCCAGCTCCACGTGGCTTCGAAATCCCTCCAGGAATGGGGACTCCCATTCTGGGCAGCCCCTTCCAATGCTTTTCCAGCCTCTTCCAGCCCTTTCCATGAAGAATCCAGCAAAAAACAGACCTCAAACTTCTTGCTTTGTCTCCCACTTTTTTATATTCCAAATAAACCTTCCAGTGAGTGACGCTGACAGAGCACAAGGGATGAGAGGATGTTGAACAATGCCCAGAAAATCAATTTCCAACTGCTGGTTTTGTTATTTAGATTTAAAAAAAAACCACCCCTCACATAAAGGACTCTGTGCTTGAGCTATTGAGAAGCCAGAGACAAAATGTAAAATTCAGCAGCATCGAGTAAACTATTACAAAATATCAATTTATAGACAAGTGCATTAAATGTTTTGTATTCAAGCTTTTTTGCTTGTACAGTAAAAGTGGCAACTGGATATAAATTTCAAGCAGAAAAAAAAAAAAAAAGTACAATGCAACTTTGGAAGTGAAATCTCAACTCCAAAGATGATTTCCCATTGCCAGCGCTCACTGGTGCATGAATTATCATCTCAGGGATGCATAAATAGGATTTCTTTGATGCATAAATAGGATTTCTTTGATTGCTTGATCAGCTCTCCCTTTTATCAAATCTTCTGGAGACATCCCAGGGATATTTGGAGATTCCTTGTTTGAAGACACAGTGGGGGCAAAATTCTGTCACTCCTATGGAGGAGCAGGGCCTGACCATGAAATCATAATTAATGCCACAACAATCTCTGAAGCAGCCAGGGAAGGGACAAATGAGTAGGAAAATACTGCCAGCATTTTATTTAAATGAACTTTGAAAAAGTCTGACGTGACAGGAGCAATATTAGAGCCTGATAAGGGATTAGGTGGAGCAATCACAGCAAAATTTGATGGAAAAAGACACAAAGTTTTTTTGTGGCATCACAGAAAGACACAAAGTTTGTCACCATCACTGCTCTGAGGCCACAATTCCAAGTGATCCTGAGCTGCAGGACACTTGGCAAGGGTCCTGGTTTTCAAGAGGGTTGAGAAATCCAGCCAGGTGAGTTTTCCTGCTCTAAAATTCCTGGAGGAGATTTTCCAACTCAGTGTCATCCAGATCCAGCTGTGATTTCCAGGTGACTCTGAATTCCCAACCAAACCAAGAACTTCCCCCACTCTGGGATTCCTCCCCTTGGGCTGTGAGAGGCAACTGAGGGTGAGGAGTCCCAGATTCACAAATATTCCCAGTTGGAAGGGACCCACAAGGATCATCAAGTGCAACTCTTAAATAAAAGGCCCAAAAGAACTCTCAGAACATCAGGTGGAGACATCATCCAAACCTCAAGGCCAGCAAAAACCAGACAAAGAACTTGGCAAACCAGGAATGACACAAACCCAGGGGAAAATCCCCAAATTACGAAATCCCAGCATCAAACTTCACTTCCAAGAACTTCCAAGTGGGGAGCTGAGCAAAGGGCCAATCCATCCATAAATAGGTGAATTTCCAGTCTGGAAATTCTGCCTGGTGGGGAGGACCTGGGCTGGAATTGCCAGAGCAGCTGTGGCTGCCCCTGGCTCCCTGGAATGTCCATGGCCAGGTTGGACATTGGGGTTTGGAGCAGCTGGGACAGTGGGAGGTGTCCCTGCCATGGATGGGGTGGAATGGGATGATCCTTGAGGTCTCTTCCAACCCCAAACCATTCTGGGATCAATATTGATTTCTGGGATAGCCATGGATCAAATTGCCTTTTCTGACATCTAAAAGTTCCATGGATGGCTTGGATGAGTAACACAACATTTTTGGAGAGGATTCTTAGGATGGATTTTTTTCCACGCTGTTAAACACTTTTTTGTTCTTTGTAGAGACTGAATTCTGTTGGAATAAGCCAGGCAGCAGCATTTGAAATTGAAATAAATAAATAGCACAGAGTGTGGCTGTGAATGTGTGGCTGCCAGGCAGAAAATAGGGAATATCTGTTGGCTCTTTAATGCCACCCAACATTTCCCTTTTCAAACACTCATTTTCAATTTCTTCGAGTTTGGCTGATCTTTTATNGTGTGGGTTTAAATATCTCCCAATTTCTACAGTGAACCCTGAGAAGTAATCCTTGAGGAAAGCAGGAGATGGGAGAAATGCAGAAATATTCCAGGAAATAATATCCCTGTCTACCATGCCAAGCCCAGAAGGAATTTGATCCCAGCAGGAATTCCAGCCCTGCCCATGGCATGTGGGGAAGGCTCTGCTGAGTGTCAAAGCTCCTCCTTGGATATTCTCTGTTAATCCTGGCAAACCACTCCAATTAGGGGAGGAAGGGGGGAGGCAGCTCTTGTGTCCCTCACTTTTCCAGCCTGGATGAGTCCTGACAGCCCATGATTGCTGCAGACAGCCCCTAATTAACTGTCATTAGCAAACACATGTCAGGGCTCAGGGCTGGATCTGCTAATTTACCTCCAGAATACTAAAAACCGCCTTGAAACGAGCTGGTGAGAGAGTTTTTGTTGTCTTATTAAACATTCTCTGCCTCCCCAATTCCTAGAGCTTCCCGTTTGGAATAAATGATGGGTTAAAAGCGTTTCTTTTCCTCCTCCTTGCTGCAGGCATCCCTAAGGAGAAGGATTAGAACGTGAGAGCAGGGAAAAGTGGGAGCTCTGCAGAACCAGGATGTGACAAATGAAACAATTCCATCCACACGACCACAGTGAACGTGGAGCTGGGTTTTGGGCAGCCCCCTGCACAGTCAGAACTTAGTTCTGTCTTATTTTTATTAATTAGGGCGGGCTTTGATTAATCTAGCTCTGTTTCTGTGAGAGCATGGGGGAGCAGAGCAGAGGAGCTGGATGGAAACCTCTCCATGGAATTCCTGCTGACGTCCACCCCTTTGTGCAGCAAATTTATGGATTCAGGCATCAGTTTAAGGGGGTAAAAGATAACTCTTCCCTGTGAGGGTGCAGAGCCTTGGAATGGAATTNGATTTTAAGGTCCCTCCCCACCCAAACCATTCCATGATTCTTTGATATCTGTTTCAGCCCTTCTCTCACTGCTGTGCATGCTTTGTGATGCCCATGGGAAGTTGTGACCTTGCTGCCAACTGCTCTGGAATTTGTTTGATGGCTCCCTCCTGAGGGTACCACCAGCAGGATTCCACCAAAGAAATCTTTATTTAAACTCTCCCTTCACAGTCATGCAGTGAAATATTCTCATCCCCTTCTCCAGGTGGACAACAGAAGTGCAAAGGGACCGAGGGGGCCCCACCTGATGTTTTTCACACAAAATGTTTTCACACCTGATGTTTTTCTCCTCTGGGAGAGGAGCACACCGAGGTAAAGCAGAATTCTCCAATGAACTGCGATGGTTTTGGGAATTTTGGGGACTGGTTCACATCCCTGAGATGCTCCTCGTGTGGGAAGGCAACAGGAACGGTGGCTGGAAACGATTCCTGAAACAATGATTCCCACTAATGGGCATTTCCAGCAGTTCTCATTAATGCCATTATTGATTCCTCCACTCCTCTGTATTTTCTCCTGTGATTCTTCAATTTCCTCTATTTTTTTTTTCCCCGGTGATTTTTCAATTTACAATACCCAACAGTGCCCCTGTGCCCATCGCTCTGTACAGAGCAGCAAATCCCTCATTTCTGTAAAATGCCCATTTCCTGGCACATTTTCCATGGTGATCATGAACAGACAAGGTGCATTTTGAACATTTGCTCAGCAAAGCATTTCAGGCCGTGCATGGAAGCACTTTGCAATTCCTGCTGGTTTCACTCCTCTACTCCCAAGGTAACTCAGTCACGGGGCAGAATTCAAACCACAGGTGAAAAATCCCATAATTGGATGGACATAACCGTGAGCCAAGTTCTGAATTTGTCTTTTTAAACAGAATCTTTCTGCTGATTTTGTGGCAGAGTTGGAAATAACTGCACTTAGTGAATTTTTAAGATGAATAGATTGGCTTGTGTGTGAATTACACAGGACTCCAGGAAGGTTTGTATTTCCTGCCCAGTTTAATTTCAGAGTTTAAGGCACAGAAGGACTTTTTAGGCCCCACACACTCATTAATATTTTGCTCCTCTGCTGATGAAGCTCCCATCCAATGCCACATTTCCTGAATAATGCAAAGAAACATCCCCAACCTTCCTGGGATGAGGACAAATCCTCCCTGTCTCCCTCTATAATCCTGGCCATGTTTGTATTTTCCTTCAGGAGAATTATTTCCTCCTGCAGGAGCTGCTTCCTCCTTTTCCTGCTTCCCTGAGGTTCCCAACTAAAAAACACATTTATCCAAATACCAAGCACAGTTTGCAGAATTGATCAGCAACTCAAATCAGCCCCAATTTGCAGAAGTCAAAGCCCTCAAGATTTCCCAGGCAGAGAGAGACACAGCCCAGATGGGTGTGGGTGTGTGGATGGACACAAACCCTCCTGATAAATAACAATACTTGGTTATTAACTCCCTTCTGGAACACGATTCAAGGTATTTATGGCATCCCCTTCCTTTCTGTTTTAGGGACTGAACAGAAATTAACCCCTGGGATGGGCACAGCATTAAAACCCTGACAGGGCTCTGGCTGTGTAATGTGTTTATGGCTCTCTGCATTTAAAAAAAAAATTAATTAAAAGCTTGGTAAAAGGTCAGAAGTTGCACAGGGTTACATTTTTCTAGCATGAGAAAGCAGTTTCTCTCCAAAGCCTGAAGACAAATGTACTTTTTCTTTGTCAGATGCAAAAAGGTCTTGGGGGGTGATATATAGCAGAGCTGTCCAATTTTGTAATCCAGTCAGAAAAAATAGACATCTTTGTGCTGAGGAACAAATCAAACCAGCTTTTTCTTTCTTTGCTTAATCACCAATTAAAAATACAATATATTATGTGAAGTTTCAGGTAATCTAAATTGAATTTCTTTCACATTAAAGAATGCAGCCTCTCATTTGACAAAAATGGAGCAACTATTCTTTTGGAGAGCCCATGGAACCAGTAATTTAGCTGAACTGGAAAGAGTGTGGAAAAAAATTACAGAAAAGAATTCCACTGCTGATTGTGTTAAGCAAATAATAATTAACACAAGTACATACAGCTCTAATTAGCAAGGAACTTAATTAAACAAATACACCAGCACAGCAAAACGCGTAACAAAGTAATTGTACAGCCTTGCCAACGTGGTTTTTATTTTTACAAAGTGATTTTAAAACAATTTTGGGTAGAGAAGAGCAGAAACCAGGCTCTGCCCAGCCCCTCTGAAACACACACAGATCCCAGGAAATGATGGAATTCTCTGCACTGCCTGGAATTCCCTGCACTGCCTGGAATTCCCTGCACTGTCCCATCCCTGTTTATTCCCCATGACATGGAAGAGCTGTGCACAAAAACTCTGAACAGTGCTGGGTTTCAGGATTCTGAGGGGAAATTCCTGATTCCCTGAATTAAAACAGTGTAAAAGTTCAATTTGTCATCTCTAACCCTTTATCTTGTCCATTCTTAATTAGATAAATTGACCCTTAAAAGGCTTCGTAGAGGGAAAGATACATCACCATTTTTAGCTTGTTAACCAGAAGAACTGTAGAACTCACTATGGCATAAAGAAGAATTAATAAACATCTGAGTCCAAACACAAAATACTGCCTCTCCAGCATTAATCCTGACCTTGGCAAGAAAAAAAGAAGGTAAAACACACTCCACTCCTTAGGATCAGTGCTAAAATCCTCCTGGCCCTCTCAATGGGATTTTTATGGCTCTTGAGTAGCCCTGGGAGCCCAGGGGCTGGAGCTGGGTNAAAACAAAAAAACCCAAAAAAACCAAAAAAAAAAAAAACAAAAAAACAAAAAAAAAAAAAAAAAGGAAAGGAAAAAGGAGAAAAAAAAAGAAAAAAAATCATAATAGTCAATAAGCCTGGAAAGTTTGCATGAAGAAGGATTCTCCCATCCTTCCACCACAGCATGGGATAATTCCCAAGGTCATATCAGTGCTTGGACAAAAAATGTCTCCAACCACCCCAAAAAAAAAACTTGGACAGCTCCCTCTCAAAGACCACCACGATCAACTGGAAGTGGTTTATTCTAGAAAAAAATCCAACTTTTTCTGAAATTTCTAATTTCACCAGATGGTTTTCCCACAAATCCCTGGAGTTAAGCTGAGGTTTGTCCAAACACCAAGGTTTGGAAATTCCTACACCTGCTCACTCTCACTTCCCCAGGGGTTTTATCCATCCCTGTGAGGGAAAGGATGAAGGTTCAAAATTCATCTGCAAATTCCCAAAAAAACCCCCTCTTATCCCTGTGGAATGATCTCCAGGGAATTCAGCATCAAGAATCTCAAGGAAGATCCTCCCACCCCAAATATTCACCAAAATCTGGATGGACACCTTGGCCATTGGCACCCACACAGATCCTGCAGAGAGGAGAACAACCCCTTTTTGTTTGTTCCCAATCCCATTTTCCCCACTCCACTTTCATCCTCAAGCTTTTAACCTTGTAATTTCCTCCTAAATAATTTATGCATCACCAAAAAAAAAAAAAAAAAAAAAGAGGATTTTTGCCTTGTTTTTGTCCCTCTTTCCAGCCAGCAAGGACATTTTTATTCAGTAAATAAAAAGAAAAATGAATCAGGGGAAGCTCTTTATGGGTGAGGAGTTGTGGGCATCTTTGAAACAAAAAATGCAACAGCCCAACTGCATCTTTAATATCTTTTATGAGTCTGTCTCTGAAGCAGCAGCAGCAGTGTTGATACAGCCTAATTAAATCAATTCATCTGTGGAACTTTGCAATGCTTGGACTTTTTCCAGGAGGGCTCCTTGGAGCATCTTTTTTCCCATCCTCAATCTCTCCCTAAAATTTCTGAGGTAAACAACAACAACAAAAATGATAATTTCTTTCCTGACACTCTACAATCACTGAAGGTTGAAGCCCCAAAGGATTTTTTTTTTCTTGATGTTAAACTCTGTGTTTATCAATCCTGTTCTCAGCCTGGAGCTCCTCACCACCACTCTGCTCTTTATTATTTCCCAATTTATTATTTGTATTGCCCTGGTGCCTGCAGGCTTTGAGGAGCACTGATTTAGCCACGGTTTCCCTTTCCTTTTATTTATTTTTTTTTTTTTTAATTTCATTTCTGGGTGATAAACTGGAAGATCAGGCTTCCTGCTGGCTTAAAATTCATGGAGCAAGGACCACAGGAATTCAGGGTGTGGTTTGGAATTGCAGGCTCTGAGTTTGCTCGAGGTTCTGGGGGTGTTTTCCCACCATGGGATGTTTTATTCCCCTCTGTCCCCACAGAAACACTTCCCTGTCAAAGATCTTTGGATCTGAAGGAAAGTTGCTTTTTTATTTCATTTTAAACTTGTTTTTTTTGGTTGTTTTTTTTNTTCTTTTTAACATTTTTTTTTTTGTTTTTTTTTTTTTTTTTTTTTTTTGTGTTTTGATGGCCACATGTGTACTGTCAGCATCTGTGTGATTAAGAAGTTGGAGAATCTATGAAGAATTTAATGAAATGAAAAAGCTGCTGGAATTAAAAAAAACTAAAATGACTAAAAGAGCCCCAGAGAACTGAAGCAAGAGATGGACACACACACATCCCAAAGCCAAAAACTCTGGAAGTTTCTATTCCAGTTGTGTTACATCCACAGAATCTCAAAAAAAAAAAAAAAAAAAAGCTGGGTCTTAACACAAATAATCTCTGGAAAACCACTTTGGTCCCAAATAATTTGGTCTTTAAACCCAGAAATGAGGATTTTGGAGGTATTTTCTAATTCATGGAATCCCAGAAGGGGTTGGAAAGGACCTTTAAACCTGGCCCAACCCTTTTGCCATGGGTTTATCAATATTAGGTTGCTCAGAATCCCCATCCAACTTTGAAGGAAAACCTAAGGGAGCTTGGTCTGGGAGAAGAAAGGAAATCTTGCAAATAAACCTCCCAAAGAAATGAGAGATTAAACAACAGAGAATTCATCTGAGGCATAATAAATATTCCCAGTAAAATTAATGAATTGGCCAATATAAACACAGGTGTTTAATCAGTGCTGGTTTATAGGGAATCTTCTCCAATTAAATTAAAACAGCAGCAGAAATGGGATATAAAACTCCTTTTTATGATATTTTAAGATGATATTGGACAGTCCAAGTGGGTTATTTAGCATTATCTCTGCTCCAAGATTCAGCCTCCATCCCATCTGATGGAAACAGAACCTCTGGAAGATGCTTTATTTCCCCCACCTTAACCCTATCCTGCAAAAAAATCCTAAACTTCAGATAATTCTACAGAACAAGTTTTATTCAGCAATAAATTGAATCAATATCCAAAATCAGCCAACCTGCCTTGGGCACAGGTCCTGTTGGACCCTAAATTCAATTTTATTGACTTTGGTGAAAAACTGTGATGCATACCCAGAATCTGGGGAGGGGAAATTGCACAAATTTGGGCAAAACCCCGAATATTTTTTAGGTTTTATGTGCAGAGAGGGGATTCCCTCTGCAGTTCTTGGCCTGCAGTTTTCCTCTCCTGTTTCTGGCTGGAGTCTGGAGCTCGCCCAGATCCAAATTTTCCTTTTCCTGACAGAGGCCACTCGATGTTTTTATTTCACTCTGCTCCTGCAGGAGTTTCTGCTCTTTCCAGGAGCTCTTCTCACACTTTTGTGAAGCTGAACAACCAGAATCAGTTCCAGTGTAACATCATTAACCCTTCTCATTAACACTTCATTAATTTCCCAATGAAACTCTTCCCTAGATCCCATCTGCCTTTCCCACAGCTGCACCACCTTCCTCCTGCCCCCTCTTTTCCACCTCACCTCACCACCCCCTCCTCCTCCTCTCACTTTTCCTTCTGTCAAAGCCTCTGCAAGGAAACTCTGAGCTGCTTAAAAAGAGCAATAAATTGTTATTACGTCCAATAACTTCCAGCAGAATCAAATCCTCTCTCGGAAACAATCTAATTCTGAAGCCAGGATCCACCACCTTCCCTGCAAAGCACAAAAACTGGGAGAAAAACCAACCTCAGCCGGGCTAAACCAGGATTTTAACTGCTTGCTTATCCTGGGAGAAATCTCTGGCGGGGAATTTAAAGCAGGAAAATGCACAAAGGGTTTCTGGGATGGCGTTCAGCCTTTTGTTTTACCCGCAGTGAGCAAACAGGTGATCAGAGAATGGGATAAAAGGCTTTTTCTCTGGATCAAAAATGCTTTCTGGAGTGATGGAATGGAGGTGATCAGAGGAAATCCAGCTGCAGCAGTGAGGAAGGGTTTGTATAATAGATTATAAAACCTTAATGCATTATAAACACACAGAAAAGCTGTTTGGTTTGGCTTGCAGGAGTTTAGGGCGGCATGGAGAGACATCAGCAAGTCAAAGCAGCAGTGGCATTATTGAGGGATCAAACAGAAATACCTTAATTTTGGAGTATTCTGGTATTAACAGTCTGGCTAAACAAGTTCTAGCCAGGTTTTTCCCAAGGAAAATGGGAATTTGTGGGAATTTTTGCTCAGCAGCGTGGGGGACATGTGCAAATCTGTGCTAATGCAAAATGGGGTTTGGTTCCAGTGCCCCAAGTGCTCAGGCAGGTGGGACAGGGAGGTGTGGGAGGCACATCTGGAATGCTGTGTCCAGCTGTGGCTGAGGGTGGGGAGGCCCTGGAATGGAATTCCCAGAGCAGCTGTGGCTGCCCCTGGATCCCTGGAAATGTCCCAGTCCAGGCTGGACATTGGGGCTGGGAGCAGCTGGGACAGTGGGAGGTGTTGAAGTTGGACCTGGGTGATTTTTAAGGTCCCCTCCCACCCAAACCATTCCATAATTCCTTTGCCTCTTGGTACATCTCACTGGTAAATGTGACAAAGGTGTGCAGAGGGGGAAAAGCTCACCTGGTAAAACCATTCCCAAATCCCACGTTTTTGTTATTACCATATGGAACTCCAGGAAAAAAAAAACCTTTGCAGAAATGCTCGAATGCCAAGTTACAGCTGGGATCAGTGATCCAGGGAGGTGAATGTGACAAGGGAACAACTCCCAGACTCCTTTCCACATCAAAGGGGAATCGCTGGGAGCTTGAAAAGGCTTCATCCCCATCCTCACTAATGCAAAGAGCACAACAAAGCTGCAGCTCAGCCTGGCCACTGAATTAACAGCCAAACAGCAGAGACTGAGGGGGCTTTGAAACCTGATTTGCATCAAACAGCCACTCCAAAGGGAGGCAGCACTAATGAAGATAAAGCAGCTACACGAGAATGATGCTTTTGAAGTGAATCCCCCAGAATTTTGCTCACAGACCTGGGAAAGGCTCCTCTGGGCAGAAACCCAGCTGGGAGATGTGCACCAGGCACGCTCTGCTGGCTCAGGAGAACACTGGTGACCAAATCCCACCCCTGGAGGTGTTCAGCCATCCCTGGGAGTGCTCAAGGACAGGCTGGACAGGTTCTGGAGCAAGCTGGGAAGGTGTCCCTGCCCATGGCAGAGGTTGGAATTGGATAATCTTTAAGGTCCTTCCGACCCAAACCATTCCAGGAATCACTGCTTGGTCCTTCAGACACCCACAAAGCCAAACCTCACGGTAGGAGAGTTTAAAATGAAGTTAAACTGCCCAAAAACCAAGCTCAGATTTTGTAGTAGCAGCAAGGGCCTCACCTCCAAATGCTTTAATGTCCAGGTTTATCCAAATCTATATCCAGGTTTATCCAAATCCAGGTTAATTCCTTGTGGGGACTGAGTCTCCCACAGAAAAGCAAAAGGAACCATGGATTTCTGTGATCATTTCAGTGACAGCTCAGAATCTCATTTTATTTCCATGTGCTCAGAGAAACCTTTCTTAACACAAAAGCTGATGTTGCTTTTTGGGTTGTTTTTTCAGTTTTAAACCCAACAAATGAGAATTGGACTTGGCATCAACACTGGGCAACAAGAGGCTTTTAGAGACAACAACTTTAAACTCGTGTCTGTTGGTCAACAGCAAAGATGATCCTAAAGGGAACTGGGGGGAACTTTTAGGATCATGAGATCAGTGGCCACAATACCACAAAAATATTTTCCTAGGGTTTCTTCGTGTGGCTCATCTGGGCCATCAATAGCCAAATATTTGGCAACTTTTGTCTCAAAATAAACATGCAGCTGAATTTTCAGGATTTGGAGAAGGGCCCATCTTTCTCCCTCATAAAAAAGCAGCTACAGACACCGAGCTTTGGCTGATTATTAAGGTTTTCAGACCAAGGGCAGGAAACTGAGGGCTGCAGTGATGTGACAATCTTACAAATCACACCTTGGGTGCCACCTTTGAAGAGTTCAGTCTCTTAATGGTCTGTGCCTTGCAGAGAGCAGGGGAAGGAGGGGGCAGCTCCTTGTGTGGAATCATTAAAATTCCATGATTCCACCTCCTTCCCTACAAAGCCAGGACTGGCACCAAGCAGGGACACCTGGGTCACCACCATATGGCAGCACAGCAGGAGCACAGCACCAGGACGTGGCAAATGGAGGTTTTTTAAAAAGCTGCCTTGGAATCTTGAGAAATGACAAAAAAGCTTCTGCACATTTGGGGAAGAAAAAAAACAAAAAGGAAAAAAAAAAAATATATATATATATAAATTTTAGATTTCTCCAGTGAGAGCCAAACTCTGACAGCTCTTTGGGGGCTTTTGCAGGTCCTGGTGCTTTTACAGCTGTGTCTACCAGGACTCCTCAGTAACACTTCCAAATAAATTCTGACACTTCCTACATGAAAAGCAGAACTTTTGGAAACAGGGATAAAAGGAAGCGTGATAGATTCAACTATTAAAAAAAAAAAGAAAAAAAAAAAACAAAAAAAACCACCCCAACAATCCAAGAAATCATCCTGCTCCTTTCTCCTTTCACCAAGGCTGTGGTGAGATCTCTGGTGGGCAGAAGGTGCTGCTCAGGGCCAGGACTGTGGGATCCATATTCTGGATGCAGAAATAACAGAGGAGACATTTCCATGGTTTGGAAGGATGGAGAGAAAGACTGAAAAAGGCTCTTGAGTCCCTCTGGAACGAGCTCAGGTCCTCTCCAGCACAGCTGGCTTGGAAAAGGACATTCAAGGACACGAGAGCTTTTATTGAGCCCTGGGGTAAAAAGTCAATTTATGGAGAAGGGAAGAGAGTGCAGGGTAATGGAACAGATTTTTCCCTGTCTCACAGCAGTGATTAAGGCAGAAAGTCTTCCCCAGCCTCACCAGAGAAGCACCATCAAAGTGCCTTCACACCAAAACCAAGAAGGAGCTGGGGCTCCTCATCCCTGGAAGTGTCCAAGGCCAGCTTGGAGCAGGGACAGTGGGAGGTGTCCCTGCCCATGGTTTGGGTTGGAATGAGATGATCTTTATGGTCCCTTCCAACCCAAACCATCCTGTGGCTTTTCCCCCATTTCATTCTGAGTTTACCATGGCCTCTCCCAGGCACCCAGGCTGCTCCTCTGCATGTTTGGGGGTCCCTCTCCAAGGGAGGCAGGATCTGGGTGGGAAAGGGGGCACCTGAGGCTCTGCACCAGCTCAGAGAGGCTCTGCTGGCACAGCAAGGGAGATCTCATCCCTCATCCACCCCGTGGATCCCCTGGCTGAGCAAAGGGAAGGATCAGAAAATGCCATGGAATATTTTATGGATAATTCAGCAATGAAGATCTCATCCCTCATCCACCCCGTGGATCCCCTGGCTGAGCAAAGGGAGGGATCAGAAAATGCCATGGAATATTTTATGGATAATTCAGCAATGAAGATCTCATCCCTCATCCACCCCGTGGATCCCCTGGCTGAGCAAAGGGAGGGATCAGAAAATGCCATGGAATATTTTATGGATAATTCAGCAATGAAGATCTCATCCCTCATCCACCCCGTGGATCCCCTGGCTGAGCAAAGGGAGGGATCAGAAAATGCCATGGAATATTTTATGGATAATTCAGCAATGAAGATCTCATCCCTCATCCACCCCGTGGATCCCCTGGCTGAGCAAAGGGAGGGATCAGAAAATGCCATGGAATATTTTATGGATAATTCAGCAATGAAGATCTCATCCCTCATCCACCCCAGGGATTCCCTGGCTGAGCAAAGGGAGGGATCAGAAAATGCCATGGAATATTTTATGGATAATTCAGCAATGAAGATCTCATCCCTCATCCACCCCATGGATCCCCTGGCTGAGCAAAGGGAGGGATCAGAAAATGCCATGGAATATTTTTATGGATAATTCAGCAATGAAGATCTCATCCCTCATCCACCCCGTGGATTCCTTGGCTGAGCAAAAGGAAGGATCAGAAAATGCCATGGAATATTTTTATGGATAATCCGGCAATGAAGATCTCATCCCTCATCCACCCCATGGATCCCCTGGCTGAGCTAAAGGAGGGATCAGAAAATGCCATGGAATATTTTATGGATAATTTAGCAATGAAGATCTCAGCCCTCATCCACCCCATGGATCCCCTGGCTGAGCAAAGGGAGGGATCAGAAAATGCCATGGAATATTTTTATGGATGATTCAGCACTGAAGCACGTGGGTTTATGGTTTTTTTTCCCCCTCCCATCCCCAAAAACTCTGCTGTGGACAAACCATCAGCTCCCCCTTCCCTTCTGGATCTCAGACTATCCATAAGTGGCCTCAGAAATCCATGGATACCACAAAGCCAAGGAGGAATGAGCAACAGATCCCTCAAAATGTTTTGTCTTCCTCTGTTCACCTCCCCAGAGATATTCCCAGACATCCAAGCCCTGGGTTCCTGACAGGGCAGCTGATGTTCTGGGGAGGGAAAATGAGGCCAAACAGGTAAAGAGAGAATGGCACAGCTGCTCTGTGGCACAGTGGAAAAATAAAAATCAACCCAATTCTTCCCCCATCTCCTTGAGAACCCCTTCATGTGCTGAAACAAAAAGCCCTGATTTGAATTCCCACTTGGATTTGTGGAATTCTGACACGTCCTCAGTCAAGCAAAATCCCCTCCTTCAATCAGCCCCCATTTTCTGGAGATGTTGGAGAAGGAGGAAGCTGAAGTAATTACTGAAAAATCATAAGCAGCAGCTTTGCCCCAATTACCAGGACTCCTTTGTCATTTTTTTATTGATTACATGAGTATTGACTGAACTCCCTGAGTCTTGTGCTGCTGTGCTAAGAGCAGGAGCCAGTGAAAAACAAAATGCAATTAAGTGACCCAATATCCTGCTGAACATCTGGGAACAAAAAAAAGAAGGAAGGAAAGAAGGAAAAGCAAAGCCTGGAAGAAAACCTCTGTTGGTGTTGTCCATAGTCAGCAACAGCTGGATCTCTGTGATGGGAGCTGTCCTTGTCCAGAAAAATTGTTTCATCTCCTACATTCCCAAAGTGGTTGCATTGAATTCCTTATTTTTAAAAGATGGAATGGTTTGGGTGTGAAGGGACCTGAAAGATCATCTCATTCCCACCCCATCCATGGTAGGGACACCTCCCACTGTCCCAGGCTGCTCCAAACCCCAATGTCCAGCCTGGCCTTGGACATTGCAGGGATCCAGGGATTCTCTGGCAATTCCAGCCCAGCCAGCAATTCCTAATTCCCAAGATCCCATCCATCCCTGCCCTCTGGCAGTGGAAGCCATTCCCTGTGTCCTGTCCCTCTGTCCCTTGTCCCCAGTCCCTCTCCAGCTCTCCTGGAGCCCCTGGAATGTGCTGGAAGCTCTCCCTGGATCCTTCCCTTCTCCAGGTGAGCACCCCCAGCTCTCCCAGCCCTGGAGCAGCTCCATGGATTCCTCTGGATTCACTGCAGCAATTCTGGCCAAAGGAATTTCTGTGGACTTGTTTTGGTTTTGTTTCTTTCCTCCCCTTGGCTCTAATTGATTTTTTGACCATCTCAACTCCAACCACCAAAGATGAAACCTCTCTCATTTCCAGCTCTTCAATGCCCATCTTGCTGAGCTCTGCCCTTATCACCAAAAGCTTTGATCAAAAGCTGCTTTGATTGGAACAATTTAATGAGCAATTTTTATCATCCTTCTTCAGTGGGAAAAAAAAAAAAAACTTCATTCCACATCACCTGCAAGTGTAACAGAAGAAGGGAATTGTATCCCAATCCTCAAGATCCATCTGCTTTCAAACAGACAAGAACAACTTCCAGGAGGCTCCTGTTGATAAGCCTGGTTTGACGTGGGTAGGGATTGCAGGAATTGATTTCCTAGTTTTTTCAGAAATGATAAGAAGCATAAATAGTGCAGAACTCCTCCTGAGTTTGCAGATACCACTCTCGTCATTACTGCTCTCTTCCAGCTAATCATGATTTTTTTAAAGAAAAAAAAACCACATATGAATTTTTAGCATTGAAAAATAATGTTATTTTTCAAACAAGAGCTACAGCGTAGGTATGGTGCAGGTCAAATAAACTACTCCACTTTTTGAGATGAACAACCATTCATGAGATGAAGAAAATGAAAAATATAATATTAAAATATGTTTACTGCATTATTCTCAACCGTTTGACCAGGGGAGAGAAATCAGCAGGTGTAGTGAGATGGTTTAATAATGTCTGTAATTATCTTTACAGGATTATTCAGAGATTTTAAACACAGGGGATGGGATGGGATGGGATGGGATGGGATGGGATGGAATGGAATGGAATGGAATGGAATGGAATGAAATGAAATGAAATGGAATGGAATGGAGTGGAGCTGTCAGCACTTAGAACTTCTCACTGAATTCATCTCTAAGTAATAAAGTTTTACAATAAACCACACTTTGAAGATGAAGAAAATCCTTGCAAGAAGAGTTTCCCCCTCAGTTTCACAAAATATCGACCTGCTCCTTCTGGTTATGAAGCCAAACTAAAATTTAATTTAACTCTGGTTTGTTTCTTGCTTTTTAGTGAGGCTGGACAAGGAAAGTAGACGGTCAATTTAAGGTTTTTTGCCTGCAAAAAAAACCCCAGGATTTGCACTCCAGCTCAATAGAAACGATTTCACCCTCTGCAATGAGTTGTAAAATGAAATTTTACAGTTGTTCCACAATTCCCTGCAAAACTTTATAAATGGTGTCAGCTGAGAGAACACAGCTGCAGGGTGACAAAACCACGGCCACAACTACAGGAAAGAGCACCTTGATGGTGGAACTCAGCACTGCTCCCACACTGGCCTTGTTCAGAGGCTGTTTTAGTTTAAAAAAAGTGAATTTTCATGGGATGAATCCCAGGCTGACTTGGCTGGAAGGGCCCTGAAAGATCACCTTGTTCCAAACCCCTGCCATGAGCAGGGACACCTTCCACTGGGCCAGGCTCCTCCAGGGATGGTGCCAGTATTTCAAATTGCAGGACAGAATTGTTGATATCCAGCTATTCCCAGATGTCAGAGATGAGGGTTTAGGAGTGGTGCAGGGATTTCCCAAAACAGGGAGAGGTTTGAGCCACGTCCCAGCCCAAGGGATGGTGGGAGAAGACACGAGGGAGGTGTTTGGCTGCAGCACATCTGGCTGCACTCCCCCAAACTGATGTTTTTCCCATCAAAAATCCAGCGGTGGGATGGAGCCTGTGGCATCAGATGTGATTGTGACTCAAGGGCACAATGGTCCTGGTGTCCCCCTGCAGGGCTCCCTGCCCTCCAATCCCACCCAGCCTGGTGAGAAATGAGAAATGACCAAAGGTGACCTCGATCCACTTGTCCAAATGAAGACCCAAAATAGGACTGGCCCCACTGGACACCACTGGTGTAAATCCAGTGCCCACCAGCCTCTGGGCCCAGCCATCCATCTGGTTTGGCCCCCACAGAATCCCAGGATCACTGAGGTTGGAAAAGCCCTCCCAGACCATGGAGTCCAAGCTGTGCCCGATGCCCACCTTGTCCCCAGCCCAGAGCTCTAAGTGCCACCTCCTTGGACACCTCCAACCCTTCCTGGGCAGTCCCTTCCAATGTTTAACACCCCTTTCCATGAGGAAATTCCTGCTGATGTCCAACCTGAGCCTCCCCTGGCCCAGCCATTTGCTTTTATGCCTGGGAGAAGAGACTGATCCCACCCTGGATCCAGCCTCCTGTCCCTCCAGACCATGGATTATTTATCACCAGGTAAGTATCTATCCCTAGAATGCTTCTTCACTTGCACAGCAGCAAATTTCTTCCCCTCCCATCTGGAATTTCTTTTCCTCAGGCTATACCTGCAGCACTCCTGACTATTAAATACCAGCTCCACAATAAAAATGCAGCTTCTGTCCCTCCTTCCTTTTCCAAAACCCACGAGGTGAACAGCACAACAAGAGCACCTCAGGTCTTCTCACCTGCCCTGGTTCTTGACAATTAATTGGGAAGAAATCTTTAAAGCAGAGGAGAAAAGGAAGGGAGTGAATCTCTTGTGCTCCATCCTTTTGCACGTGAGCTCAGGTTCCTGAAGGAACAAACCCAGGGCCAACGATTTTCCTGCAAAAAGGAAGGAATTGCTTCTCCTGGCTCCTGGGTCTGTAAACTGTTATTTAAAGATTTCCTGAAGCTTTTCCCTCTCTGCTGTGCCACCCTTCAGGAATCTCAAACTATCCATTTTTAATGGAATGTTTAAAGGTTTGATGAAAAAGTGATAGGTATTGACTTCTGCTCCGGCTCATTGCTGCTCAGCTCCACTGATGAACAAGAAATGTGGGATTTCACAGGACTTCAGCAAGGGCTCTTTGGGGAAAAACCGTGGAAATAAAGAGCAGGAGAAGATCTCCATGAGCAGTGTGATGTGCCAGTGAGGGTGGCTGAAAGAGGAGCCTCCACTTCCAGCTCTGTTACTTCCAACTCTTGATTTCCAGTTCCAGTCCCAGTGTGTGCTGCAATTCCCCTTCTGTAATCCTACAGCAAGGGGAGCAGCAGACTGACCAAGTCCAGAGGGACTGGACAGAAAACCAGCTGATCAGTAAATGCAAAGAGGAAAAACTTCTTGCCCATAAAAAATGGAGTCATGGAATGGTTTGGGTGGGAAAGATCATCTCATTTCACCCCTGCCATGGCAGGGACACCTCCCACTGTCCCAGGCTGCTCCCAGCCCCAATGTCCAGCCTGGCCTTGGACATTGCAGGGATCCAGGGGCAGCCACAGCTGCTCTGGCAATTCCAGCCCAGCCAGGAATTCCTAATTCCCAAGATCCATCCATCCCTGCCCTCTGGCAGTGAAGCCATTCCCTGTGTCCTGTCCCTCTGTCCCTTGTCCCCAGTTCCTCTCCAGCTCTCCTGGAGCCCCTTTAGTCCCTGGAATGTGCTGGAAGCTCTCCCTGGATCCTTCTCCTCTCCAGGTGAGCACCCCCAGCTCTCCCAGCCTGGCTCCAGCCCTGGAGCAGCTCCATGGATTCCTCTGGATCTGCTCCAGCAGCTCCAGGTCCTGCTGCTGCTGTCCCCAGGGTTGGAGCAGCTCTGCAGGTGGGGGCTCAGGAGAGCTGAGGGCGAGAATGGCAACACACACATTCATAAATCCCACAATTATTAATTACTATCATCCTATTACTAACATCATCACTAAAATAACATTTGCTTTAAAGCTGCTGCTGGAGAAGAAAGTAACCTTCAACTCTGAGAAATATTAAAAATAGAGCAATCTGCAAGGAAATGATGATTGACAGAGGGAGAGGTAAAGAGCAACGCTTAAATAATATATGGAAACCTGTAATTCAGCCTGACACAAATTCATTTCTCTCGCTCCGCCACTCCGAAGTATCCAATCAATGAGACAAATCTCCATGGCAAAGCCATTATTTAAACAAAGCTGGCTTGGCTTAAAACCACAATAATTTGGGCCAATTTAGGGCTGTGATATTATGCACCATTTCGCATTGTGATGCGCTGAGAGATCCCACATTGATCTGGGAATGAAAAGCCAACAACATTTTGATAGTTCACAGATTTCCCCCTTTCCCTCTGCCTCCCAAGCCCCAGATGTGGAATAGCCCAGCAGCCACCACCTCTGCTTTCCACTCTGGGTTTGCTATCCCTGAAAGCCAAACTGGAGAGACTTCTTAAAAGAAGCAGCAGCAATAAGAAGAGATAACAACTTAAATGCAGCTTTAACAATGCGGCTTTCTTCCCTTTTGAAATAAACATCTGGGCTTGGTTTTTTTTTTTTTTTTTTTTTTTTTCCCCAAAATATGTTCAATTGCTGCCTCCAAATGCATCAGCAAAGCTGAGAAACGGGAGGAAAACTATTCCTTGAGTTGGTGGATGGGATCAGATTTTAAGGACCCAACAGGAATTTTGGTTCAGCTCCTGATTCCCTAAATCTCCAAGGAATGAAAGATCCAAGTTGCTGTGTTTGTTGGATGGACTCTGTTTGTTGTGGACTGAACAGCCCACAGGGACTGGAGCAGGAATTGGAAGAGGCTGCCCAGGGAAAGGCTGGAATCTCCATCCCTGGGAGTGTTCAAAAATCCCTGGATGTGTTTTCTTGTTTTCTGAGGCCGTGGTTTAGTGATGAACACGGTCCTTAATGATTCTTTGATCAACCCCCCGATCTTCCTGGGTGTTCATTCCCCCTCCATAAAATGGGAGTAATTATCCTCCTATTCCCTCATCCCTTGTTTGCCCACTTCAGCCACATTTCATCCTCTTTTCATCTGCCTGTGCCCTGCTGGGCCCCCACTGATGCTGAAGGGCTGATTCATCACTGAAATGCTCAGAACAAACAGAGATACTGCACCCGGATCATCTAAAATGCTTTTTCACCGCTGGCTTTTGTGGTTTTGCTAATCAGAAAACGTGGAATTATCTCAATTTAGCAGCTGTCAGTGTGCCACCCACCACTGGTTAAACTGGCAATGAGCACACAGCGTTCCAAGAGAGCTCCAAAAAGGTGATCTCATGCAAAAACTCTGACTTAAATAGGAATATTCCCTTTTTTTATTGCCTCACAATGGGATTTCAGCACAGCAGTTACAAGGGAGAGGAAGATGAATTGTCTCTACAGACTCTGAATGTTGCCAAGAGCTCCTGTGGCAACCAGGAATCCATTCCTGGGTGTGCTGCTTTGTTTTCAGAGATTCCAACCCCAGATCCTGGGGGTTTATTGCTCTCTGAATCAGCAATTGCAAAACCAAGGCAGCCGAAACGTGGCACCCCTGGAGCAACTGGAATCCAGCAGGGATTTGGGAGTTTGCACTGGGAAGCACTGAATGAGACATCCCAAAGTGAAAAGTTTTTTGAGGATGTTTGAGTTCAGAAACTCTGCCTGCTTTGATGTGTCAGTGCTGGCTCACGTCAAATAATCACAATAATTTGGGAACAGCCCAAATTTGGCTTTTTCCTGCTGTAATGCATCCAGGAGAGGAATCCCTGGGCTGGTTTTGTGTGGGAGCTGGAACACCAGAACAGACACTCAGGAGAGCAGGGAGGAAACACAGAAGAGGAGCTCAAGGGGAACCTTTCTGTCCCTGCCAATCCTTTGGGGGTTTGGCAGTGCCCAAAACTGGGATAAAAGCAATTTAGAGAGGTCAGGGCACAGTGTCTCCCCAAGACTTAGAGGAATAATAATAACAATAATAATAATAATAATAATAATAATAATAAACTCTGCTGCTCCCATCAAGCTTCCACCAAGCCCAGC
>VZTT01065887.1:9082-20085 GCA_013400855.1 Buphagus erythrorhynchus
CGTGTCCGGAGCCGCTGCCCGGGCCCGGCACTGCTCCTGCTGCTGGCGCTGGCGGCGCGGCCGGCGGCGCCCGGCCCTGCTGCCGGCCTTCCCGGTGCTGNCGGGGCCGGGCGCGGCAGCCCCGCGGAGTGCCCGCGGCGGCGGGTCGGGCAGCGGGTGGAAGCTGTCGGAGGAGGCGGTGTGCCGGGAGGACGTGGTGCGGCTCTGCTCCAAGCACAGCTGGGCCAACAACCTCGCCGTGCTTGAGTGCCTGCAGGACGTCCGCGAGGTGAGGGTCGGGCCCGGGCCGGGCCGGGCCTGCCCGCGGCGGCGAACAAAGAGCGGGGTCCGCGCCGCGCCGCCGCCCCCCGTTTCCCTCATGGTTTGTGTTTTAAAAATCGGAGTTTGCACTGCGGAGCTCCGTGAGGGGAGCGAGCTGTCTGCGAGGTGGCCGTGAGGGCTCCGGAGAGCAGCTCCTCTTCATCTGCACCTCGGGGTTCCGCGCTGCCGCCCGCGCAGCGCCCTCCGGGCAGGGAGAGCTCTCGGGGGATGGCTTTGTGTTCTGGCTCTGGTGCCTTGCGGGGTTATTCGTTTCCAGAGGTCTGGGAGAGCCCAGCCCGCGTAGTGCTGGGTGAAGGCACCGTGCTCGTAGCAGCAGTGACCTGAGGAGATGTTTTTTTCACGTTCGGGTTCCCACCTTCGCCTGGAACTCGGCTGCAGAGGCGGCTGCTTTCCAGTCCTCGGCTGTGCGTGTATGAAACCTGATATATAATCATTAGACTTAGCTGACTTTATGGAGAGGTTAACGGGGCAGTCTGTGTTGTTCCCAAGCATCTATCGTGAGCGGTTTTAAGTCCAGTTCAAGAAAAAACTGAGTTGCCACCTCCGTGTCTTCCAGCTCCACCTTTTCATTCATTCCTGGGCTCAATTTGAAGCAGCCTTTGGCGGACGTGCCTTTGATGAGCTGTCCTGGTCTTGAGGTCTGTGTGTTCTTGGCTTATCTGCTGTAGAGTCCAGGAATGCCAGGCTGGGTCAGTTTAAATGGTGTTTTGCCATTACAATAGGGAATGCGATTAGCAAAAACCTGGGCTCGTTTCTCATCCGTTATTATGGGGACAGCAGATGGCAGTGGCAATGGTTACTCTGGTCGAGGAGAGTCTTGAACTAGTAAGTGTCAGTGATTACTTCTGGCTTAAAATGCAAAGCTAATTTAGATTTTAATCTAACTTCATGTTTTAATTTGGGTGGGTAGTTAGTAAGACACTCGTGGTAAGTGTTTTAAATGAGTCCTGCTGCAACATCTGTCACAGGTATGAAACGCTCCCATATGTGCTTTATGAATAACTTGCCCCTTGCTGTTACTTTCACCTGTCTGGGATCTTTTGGCCCCCTTTTAGGGAGGCATCCTGTTTGAGAGGATCTCGGAAGTTGACCTCACAGGCAGTGGCTCACAAGCTGCCAGCCTGCCAAAAAGGCAAGCTCTTGTTGCTCCTTTCTTTCCAGTTGCATAGCCCCTCCCTACTCTTTTCATAGTTCCAGTGCTTGTTGGGTTTCTGCCATTTTAGCGAGGTGAACCCTTTTGTGGTCTAGTTTATCGGTTTTCTGCTGGAATAGTTTTGTCGTTTTTCTGAGTTAAACCACAGAGGGGGGTGAGTGCAGGGCTGGTACACAGAGCTGTGCAGAGAGAGGGAAAAGATCAAATCAAAGATGAAGGAATGTTTTGCATCATGCTTTATTTTCAGCAAGTACAAACCCTTCTCTTGGCTCTGCATATCTCCTGAGAACTTCACTCTTTGAGTGTGAGATCTGCTTGTGGTTTTCCTTTTCCCATTCCTAAGCCTGCCTTGATGTCAGTAGTTTGCTGTCTGTTGGTCTTGTCTAGCTGTAGTGCTTCCTGATGCCCAGTGCTGAAGGTGAATTTTTTCCTGGGTGACATCCCAGGCATCGACAGGATGTCTCAGGGCTCTTTTGGATTGAGTTTTCTCTCTGAAGGTGCCACTCTGTGGACTTGTCGTTATTTGTCTGTCAGCCTGCAAAGAGCATGGTCATCTGGCCTCAACGCTCAGCAGTTTGCTCCCAGTAACACCGATGTGATGGGCTGCATCCTGACAGGGTGCTGCTCTGAGAAATCAATTAAAATAGCTGACTTCTGTGTATCCCTACTGTTTAACCCTTGATATTTAGGCTGTGAATTAAAGTAATGAGTTGTAAACATTGGGTAGCATTTCAGCTGATTGGGAATGGGGTCAGATGTTGTCTCAGACGTTTGCTTTGCGTTGGAGATGAGCAGAGGAAGTAAGTGATGTATTGGCTGTTGTTGATATAACTTTTACTTTTGACTCTAGAGCATCTGACCACTTGTTTGGACGATACCAGAAAAGTGACAATTACGTTTTAAAAAGGGTGAGGATCTAGTCTGAGTCATACAGCCCACTTAAAACCAGTTAGGCTATAGTTAGTGGAGATTTGGGGGAGTTGCTTTGGGTGTGATACTGTCAGTGAGGACAGTGTGTGGACACTGCTGCAAGTAGCAGGTAAGATTTTTAGATGCAGTTAGGCTGCAGAAACAGCCTTTTTTCTATAGGTGTTTAAAGTAATCTTGCTTTTCTCATAAATGTTTCTCTAAAGTGGAGGAAAATTCAGTTTGAAACTGGGAGTGTTACTTCTAATAGTATTAGCCATTGATTTTTCTTAGTGTGATACAGGTAAGCTAGGACACTTCTAAATATGAATAACCAGGAGAAGCATTTCTTTTGAGTCCATAAAATACAGAGAAAAGAGACGGTATGCTTATTTTGTTAGTCAGTGTGAATGCAATGACATGGTTTCTGTATCTGCTGATTTCTAGGTGTGGATGTCTTTGAAGTACATCCTCCCTTGCTTTCATTGGGTAGTTCTGAATCTAAAGAGACAGGAGTGTTGAGTTGGTGGTTCACTGGTACAGGAGCCGAATTTGTAAGGCAAATGTTGAAAGAAGCAGTTTAACACGAATATTCAGTAAAGAACAGTCTGACACAAAGAAAATAGTAAAAAAACCCCTCCAAACTGCACACCCAAAACCCTCCACAAATGATAAAACCCACCCAAACCCAACCCCCAAATAGTAAATTTTGAAGTTTTGGTTTTGAGAGGTTATTGGTAGACTGTCAATGTAAAGTATTATCAAAAGAGTTATTTAAGCACTGTGCATTTTTAGAATTCTTGAAGAAAAAATAGTCAGATCCCCAGACCGATACCAAATACTTCTTACTGCTGATTTTTCTACTGAGTCAAAGAAATGTTTAATTAATGTGGTGCAGAGTCCTCTTTCCTTTTGTAGTAGAAGGATGGTCCTTGATTGGAGGAAGTAGTCAGAGCTACTCAGCTTAAACGTTTTTGACCATAATCAGAAAATAGAATAAACCCCATTTTTGGGGTGCATTTTGCAGATGAATTAACTTTCTTCTAGTTAGAAGTATTCATGCACTGGATATATTGCAGTTTTGAGTGACTTAAATTTTGTCATCAAAATTTTAATTATTACTCACATAATTTTATGTCACGATATAAAAAGAGTAGAATGGGGTAGTATATATGTACATTTTAAAAAAATTGTGTTTCAAAGTGCTTTTTTCCTGAAAGGTTTCGGGTTGCAAGCCTGTTTCTGCAAAGACTTCAGAGTCTTGCATTTCACTGAACATAGGCTGAAGCCTTTAAGCCCTTTTTTTGTGGGCTGCCTATTAAACTGATTTGCATGGTGGTTAGAGTATAAATAAACCCATGAAATATTAATATATTTGCTAGGTAACGATTTTTGCTTGATTAATGATGATTTGCATTTGAAACATGACTGAGTTGTTGAATTTGAGGTGGGAAACATTGAAAGGGATGAAAATAATCTTAACCAATGTGGTTCTCTTATCTGGTTTACTAGTGGAGCATAATTTTACTTTTAGAACCTGCATTGCATCTCGTTAATTGATGAGTGAATTTGATGCCATAATTGTTGAGCATTGCCCTTATAAATATTGTGCAATATTTAAAGCATTATATTGTTCTCTATAATGTTAATGCATTATAGGCTAAGTATTTTTTCTAAGATCAAACAGTTGTGGTTAAAATGGGATTAGAGATCAAAGTTTTGGCCTCCTGCTACTTTCTTCATCCTGAATGGTTCCGTTTCTTTGGTAACACCTTTATGGCAAAGACAGTGTAATTGAGCCTTAATGCTCTGCCTTCTGGAAAAAATAGGACTCTCTTAGTGTTGTGGATTGGATTAAAAACAAAACAAGTTATCGTGAAGGCTGTGTATTTCAAGGATAGTATTTTTCCTGTTATTTCAGAATTGTAGTTGGTGTAAAAGGCCAGAAAATTCATTTGATGTGACTTAATGGACTGGGGAGTGTGTACCATTTGACAGGCTGGCAACTGTCATATTTCTTCCATTTAAATGTTTTAGTCCTTACTCTGTATGTACCTGAGTTCCTTAAGTGATCTGATAAAATAATGTCAGTGAAATTACTTGTTTTAAAATTATAGATGGAGAATAGAAACCAGACAGTAATACATGCTTGGAGTTTTCATCTCTTTGGATTATACTGTAATTGTAGGAATAGTTGTGTGTGCTCCGTCCCTGTCCTAGTTCTCTAGTATTTCTACTTTTTTGGTAAATGGATTGGAAATGTAAAGGCTTCTCTGGAGCTTTTTGCTTGCATTGAGGTAGGTGACTGTGATCTGTCCCAGTAGTGCATATTATTTTATTTTTCCTCTTTTTATCTCCCTAATTTATTGAGTTAAAGGTCAAAGGTTTTGTTTGACTCAACATACGACATTATGTTCTATTTGGGCACGTATTCCTGTTATTCCATCTCTCAGTTTTCCCATGCACAGGTGAAGGCTGGCATTTAAAGTACCCTTTTTGAGATGTCTCATTTGTGGCAGCAAATGACTGGTTACCTGTTCAGAGCTGTAAGTAATTGAGGGCTGTGGATTAAACATAGCGTGATGGTAGGCTAGTTATTAGGAAATGCAAGTGGTGGAGACACACCTGACAGGGTTGACCATCTCTTTTAGCACTTATGGGCTTTTTCCCCCAAAATCTCCAGGCGTTCTACGTGGCCTTCAGGTGAGCTGTTTTAAGTAACTGTCAGTTTAAGAAGCTGCCTGTTTCTCAGGTTGATAAGTCCATGGTTGTGGGATGGAGGCTGTTCTGGTTCTCTAATCATTATTATTGCAAAGGAGCAGGCAGTTAGTATTCCGTGGTACTCTTACAGTGCCTACAGCATTAGCATCTGGTTCAGATACCAACACTCAAAGGGTTGGTTTTTATTTAAAAGGCAATGATCAGAAACCTAAAAGATGTTCCTTAAGCCTTGCCAAGGGCTTTGCTTACATTTTTCCTTCTTTCTAAGGAATATTGACCTGGTGATCATTCACAATCTGAGAAGGACGCAGGAGTTTAAGAACTGTTACATTTCTGAGAAAAATAAAAGGAGAATTCATACCAATATAGTTGGAGTTGAACTAATTTAGTGGAAAAATGTATTGCAGTTTTAAGAGATCAAGTTAGTTATTGCTCTGTAACTGAACTCTATGAGTTGAAGCCTGTGACATCTGAATTAGAAATTTTCAGATATCATTCTGTCTTAAATGGAATTTAATGAAGAATTTACAATGCTTTGTGGTAGATGCAAATTAATATGCATGGTCAAGATAGTCCCTCCTGCTTTTGGAATTCGTGAAATGGAAGATGCAATATCCAAATCAGTGGAAGAGAATGGCTGGACCTAGGAGAAAGGATTGAGATGATTAAGTTTTGAAAAACACATGAGCAACAGGAAGGCAAGGCTAGAGCACTGAAGGTTTTTCTCCTGAGACTTGGCTTCTTACCTGAGATTAGCTGCATTTTTGTTCTGAGGTTCTCTTTTTCCTTTGTGTTTGGATAGTGTAAGCCAAATTTCCTCCTGGCTTTTGTAGTTAACTCTTAAAGTAAAATACTAAATATACTTTAAAAATTTGATTTGTTTTTAGGTTGGTTACTTTGGCATCAGCCTTTGGCTTAATCTTAGAATGTAGTAATATTTCAAAGTACTCTTCTTGCTGGAGCCATGTGTGAGCTGAATAGAGGGGAAGATGGTCTCTCTCATTCCAGATGCTGGACTGATTGTCTTGTGAGCAGAGCATTGAGCACAGGTTCTAAGTTCTCCATATCCTTAGCTGCACTTTTTCTTATCAGAGAGTTACTTTTGTGAGTTTTTTGGGGATGGGTTTGTTTTTCTTAGTTCGGTGCTGTTCGTGGCAGGCTGGTATTTGCAGTAGCTGGTTTGTATATCAGTTTGGCCTGGGATGTTTGGCTCAGTAAAAGAGATTATCTTAGAGGTCTGCTTCCTCCAACGAGCTGGCACTGCTGGCCTGCATACCAAGGAGAAAAGGAGTGGAAATTAAAAAAAAAAAAAAAAAGAGTTTGATGCAGGCTGTGCAGCCTGTGCTTGGGGCAGGGTGCAGTGAGAAAGCCATGTCAGGGGGAGCTGATTTACTGAGCCAAATAGCTGAATGTATTGAAAAGCAAAGACTCGGTCAGTTGTTACAGTAGAGACAGGTTGTGTTTTGCATGCACTCTCTCCTTCCCTTGTTCTGGAGGAAAGGAGATCTCTCTGGTGCTGCTTTGGGTTGTCATGGTTGGAACAGAATGTTTCGAAGAGGGATTATTCTTGGCAAATAAAGTGCTGTATTTGTTTTCTAGTACAGAGATGATTAGGTGTTCTTTATAGTGTAGCTTTCCTGCATGCATGCACCACTTTTCCACTGGATTCTGCTGCTTTGGTCTTTGCAAAGTGCACACTTGCTTTGGAAAAAGCTTTGCAGTTATTTTTCCTAATAAGATACCCCAAAGAATGAATAAAAGGTCGAGGTAATTGCCTTTTTATTTGGAATCTTGCTTTAAAATAGTTTTTTCTTTTTGATCTTCTGACTAATTCAGTTTTAAAGTCTGTGAAGTTGGTTGCTATGGCAGTAAAATTTTTCAATTCTGCTAGCTGATAATTTTCTGTTATCATGGGATACCTTGATTTTCTGGATGTTCAGTTTGTCAGTATCCATCACAGTGCATTAGGTGAAGAGCAGAGGTCCTACTTTCCCTGGATACCAGCTTGTGGCATAATAGCAACCTTTTTTCATCAAGACAGGAGATGAAAACCCATCCTGTTCCACTTCTGAGCAGGGGTGACATTCATAAAAAGTGTCCTGAAATGCTGGTGTCTGAATGTTGCAGCTCTGAGCTGAAGAATCTGCTTCAGGAGTTAGAGGTGTCTTTTTTCTCTCTGCTGTCTTTAGGGGTTTTGTGCATGAGTTTATTTTTTTTTTTTTCCTTTAGATAAGTGTGTCTTGTAGATCTCACTGTAGATCTAAGCTTTGTGAGCTTAGATTTCACCTGGTAGCATTAGAGTGCATTTTTTGTTTGCAATGTCTACAACTTTGCCTTGAACTGAACTCCTGATGCCTTTAGTAACAGTAGTCTGAAGAGTAATGGTACACATGGAGTGTCCCTTTTGCCAAGTAGCACCAGAGGGAAAAATGACCATCATCATGCAGGACAGAAATGACTATTTGCTGCATTTGTTTTTATTTTTGCATCTTTGCCTGAAGCAGTGTGTTGGTGAGAATTGCTGATGTGGCAAAAGGTAGTTAATGTAATAAGTTTTCCTGGTTTCTCTACATACCTGAAGTATTTTACTCCTTTTCAGTTAGTGGTAGAACTGTGTGCTCTTTTGTGAAAAACTTCTTGTAGTTCCTTAGTTGATTCTCAGGAGCTTTGAGTCTCTTTTAAAAAGAGAATGCAAGTGGTTATGCTGATGTAATTAAGTGCTTATATGTAACAGCATGGGTTAATACCAAATAGCTCTTACAGCCCTGCTATGCAAAATCAATCAGGCAAATGTGCTGTCTTTTGTTTAAAAAATAATGACTAGCTTAATCTGGTAGCAAGTTTGCTGTCTAGATCTTTTGAATCTTAATAGGAAGCTCACCAGCCTTCATCATGCTCAGTAGTTTGCTAATTGAGGCTTTCTTTTCTAGACTGTTCTGTTATTGCAGGGTAAAATACTTTGCACCAAGTGAACTGCAAAACAAACTCAGCAGAGCATGTATTCTTCTAAGTGTTGAAGTAATTGCCTTACAAAAAGATTTTGATGGAATTAAACAAAAGACAACAAACCCAAACCTGCTTGGCTTGTAGACTTTCTGTGACAGTCCAGACTTGATTTGAGCTGAGTCAATTTTTGTTAGGTTGTTCTCAGCTGAATTGAAATAAGATCTGGAAGAAGCTTGCAGTAAGATCTTACCTTATCAAATTGATTTTTTGGACTATATCTGTCTCTGTGGCCTATGTATGTATGTCACAAAATCAGAAAAACTAACTACTTTCAAGGAAAATCACTGCAATGCTGCAGTTGCCATAATTTGCAACAGGAATTGTTCATGAGACTGCAGTTCTTCAGCTATGTTCATGGTGATCTAAACAAATCAATATTAATGTGATCCTGTTGTAAAATTCAGACAGACTAGTCAAAATTGTCTCCATTTTTACAAGGCCCTGATTAACTGCAGGTGCAGAGAACCTTTTATTTGTCAAGCATTTTATTTTGTTATTCACTTATGACATTGTGTTGACTTGGATGCTTTTTTGCTCATAGAATTATAGAAGCATAGGGTGGTTGGAAGGGACCTTAAAGCTTGTCTCATCTCAAGCCCCCTGCCATGGACATGGACACCTTCCACTAGATCAGGTTGCTCCAAGTCCCTGCATGATTCCAGGGATGAGGCATCCACAAATTCTCTTCAACCAACTGCCTGCCCCAATTCCTTTCTTGACTTTTCCTTTTGAACTGCTTCTGGGAGCACGCTATATTTTTTGCTTTGACATCTGAGATGTGTGAAGGGTGAGGTGCTGGATCTCTCACTGTGACACAGGTATTCAAATTTGTGGTGACATCTGTCTTAACTTACTGAAGCCTAAAGAGCTGATTCTGCAGCAGAGGTCAAAGATTTTGTGAATATAGTAACATTGGTTATTTTTTTAACTGGAGGCTTCCAGGCAGTGATCAGTAGCCATCTTCACTTGTTTCTGATCAGTTGTGTGAAGCAACACCAGGTTTTAAAGCCAAAAAAAGAGAAAAGGCTGAAACAGTTTTTTATGTTGTAAATCTTTCCTGCATTTTTATGAAACAGTGTACTGGAATGGGACTCCCATGGTGAATGCTTATCCTGTCTCTAGGAATCACCTGGGAAGGTGTGCTTCTAGGGAACTTTTCCCTCAACTGATTCACATCTCTAAAGATGTACACTCATTTTAATGTTACTGTTAATAGCCTTGATTATATGTATATGTCCGACTAGCTGTAGGAATGATGGGATTCTGGTCTTCCCTCACAGAATATAAAGTTTTACAGTGTTTTGTATTTTTGCTTTGTGGTCTTTGCTTTAGTAGGCATCAAACATCTGGTGAACCATCACTGATAATACTCTCACCTCTGACTCCAGAAATAGCAGCACTGTGTCGGGCAGTTGCCTGGAATAATGCAGGGTTTGTTCCAGCTCAGGCACTCGGCACTGTGGCTTCAGCTTGTCCACATCAAATCCATCTCATGTGCTCTGAGGCTATGTTGGCTTCCTTTCCATGAGCAACTCACAGGTAAGGCTTACACAGAGTGGAAAAGCAAACAGCAAACCACAAACTACAGGGTTTTTTGTTTCCCTCCCCTCCTCCAGGCATTTGTGAAGACTTCCAGCATCCTCTTGTATAAAACCATAGTCTAAACTTGTTCTGCTAGGCAGAGTGCTGATGGAATTTAAATTCTTCTCTTTGTATGTCAACTCTTCCCAAAGTAATTTCCCCAACTACTTTCCTCCCTTGAGGCATTCCAGTGAAACCCATCATAACTTTATGATACTCTCCAAGATTATTTAGTAAATGTTATCCTCTAATGTCAGTTTTACTCACTGGGGTTCACAGTACCTCAGTCTTAGAATACTTGAAAAAGACATTTTCTGAAAACTTTCTAAGAATGCTGGAGAGCTCAGGTAGGTTCTGTGGTGCTGGCATGAAGCTGGGAGGAGGATTCAACTTGAATTTCTCTGTTGTATAGTTAGAAGAGGAGAATGAGTGCTCTAGTCAGTTAATGTGCTGGGTTTTGCCCCACCACAGCTGTCTTATCCAGTGTGGATTGGTTTAGGGAAAATGGAATAGGCAAAATGTTTCTATTGCTTAGAGTTGTGTATCATGAAATAACTTTAAATAATATGGCAGCATATTGTTGCCGTCTTAAAGTGGTCATTTGTCTGTTGAGAAATGGAGTTTAATCTCTGATTGTAAATACTTCTCCTTTGCCTACTGGGATCACAAATTTGGAATTGGGATCTTGCCTAGGAGATCTAAGTTTTAGATTAAAAAAATCACCCTCTGTGAACCTAATATGAAGCTATTTAAGCAAGAATGGTAAAAAAGGAAGATGTTAAGAGATGGTAGCAGAGTAGCTTAGAGGCTGCTAGACATTACAATATTAGAGCACATTTANACCTTTATCTTAAAATCTTTGTCTGAGACAAAGTTTTACAACAAAGTATTATTTAATACACCGTGATGGTTATGATTTTAAATTGGGCCAGAAGAGTCTTTCTGAACTCGACTGTTTTCCTCAGGAGTTTAAAATAAACTTGTGGAGGCTGGCTTATATTATGATCCACTACTTTGGGAGCCAGTGTTGCTGAAAGTACTCCTAAATAGCCCTTTTAATCTTTGGTATGGTTTCCTAAGTTCTTTCATTGTATGCTACACACTTTTTGTAGCATTAAAAGCTGTAAAATATGTCAAGAGATCGTATTTGAAGAGTGTCTAAAAAATGCCTCAAAGCTGTCAAAACACTGCACATGAGTAAAATTTGAGCAGTGTGAGTACAGTGCTATTTGCTCCCACATTTGTAGAGCTCAGTACTTTGTTCTACCTTATTTTAGGATTTGATCCATTGGTACCACCTGAATCCAGGCCTTCA
>VZTT01065888.1:0-13762 GCA_013400855.1 Buphagus erythrorhynchus
GAACTGGTGTGCCGAAAGGGGAACCGCACGCCTTTAGCGGAGCTGCGGCTCCCCGGCCGCCCAGCGCTGTCTTTTGCTTGCCACCGCTTGCTCAATAAATCGACATTGCTTAAGTTATCTTTAATTGGCCTCTCTGTTCATTGATGTCGATAACAAATTTGGTGCCGTGACTCAGATAAGGGCACCCTGGTGGGAGCCCCTCACCAGGGAGGCGCCCCGCTGCTCTGGCAGCGGCCCTGGTGTGGTATCTACCCTCCTGGACCCTTACCAACAAACCCTAAATTGGTAGCAAGCAAAGGAGAAAACCGGTAACCCCATAATCTTTGTGCACGAAGCCCGGGTGAAGACGCAGGAACGCGTAAGTACCTAAACGGTGGGATCCGCTCGGTTGGGGTTGGGTATCCCAGGACACAGTGATTGAAACGTCCTATTTAAGGGCGAAGTGAGAGCGGACTCCTGAGTAGTGCGGTTCCCCCACTCCGTGAGGGGCTGGACCACAAAAAGGAGGCAGCGAGTGTGAGTGTGTGAGGGTGTCCTGGAAGATGGGACAGGGGAAAAGCAAGCCCTCTGATTCCATGGGGAAGGGGGCCCCAGTAAAGTTCCCCCAGATAGCACACGACAGTCCGTTGGGTTTGATGATCAAATTTTGGGACTCATAATTTTCCAGGAAAGGGAAAGATAGAGTAAAAATGATACATTATTGCATGGAAGTATGGGGTGGAAAACAGATTCGAGGGGATAATTTGTTTTGGCCAGTATTTGGGAGTTTTGAAGATGGGATTTGCCAAGCATTAAACATTTATGTAAATTCAAAAGAACTTTTTAGTTTAGAGGAGAGTGAATATGTAGCTCTCTGGATAGTTGGAGAAACCAGGAACAATCTGTTTGCTTTGAGTACCCGGGGAGGGAAAAAGAGAAATAAAAGATCTGAAGAGGTTCCAACAGCTCCACCTCCACCATACATACCTCCTCCGCTCCCTCCTCCTCCACCTCCCCAGGCACCACCATTAGATCAACAAGAAGAGGAGGATTCAGATGATCAGGAGCTAGGAACCCCTGGACTAATCCCTGAAGAAAATTGCCATGTCACCTGTAGTCAGACTAAAAGCGGAAGAGGAAGGCCAGCTTTATATCCACTACGTGAAGTAGGATTAGGGATGATCCCTAATCCTAACGCTGGCCAACAGGGACAACCAGCCCAAATACCAGGCATAGGATATGTAGAAGTGCCCCTGAATTCAGGAAACATGAGAGAATTTAAAAGGGAGATGGGGCATTTATTAGAAGACCCCCTTGGGGTGGCAGGGCAGGTGGACCAATTTTTAGGCCCAAATGTATACACCTGGGATGAAATGCAGTCGATTTTAGGAATTTTGTTTTCATCTGAAGAAAGGAGAATGATCAGAACAGCAGGAATAAGAATTTGGGATAGAGATCACCAAGCAGGCTCCCAAGCTGATATCAAATGGCCACTACAACGCCCCAACTGGGATAAGCAGAACCCCCAACACCGAACCCATATGGCGGATCTAAGAACAATTCTGATCCAGGGGATCCGGGAATCAGTACCTAGGGGGCATAATGTAAATAAAGCTTTCTGTGAAAGTCAAAGGAAGGATGAGGATCCCATGGAATGGGTAGGAAGACTCCGGAAGGCATTTTAACTTTACTCCGGGGTAAATACAGATACACCAGAGAGGCAAATGCTATTGAAAACTCAGTTTGTGGCTAGGGCCTGGCCAGACATAAAAAATAAATTAGAAAGGATTGAGGATTGGCATGGTTGGGGTTTGGATGATCTGTTGAGGGAGGCTCAGAAGGTGTATGTCCGGAGGGAGGAAGAGGGACATAAGAAGCAGGCTAGGGTCATGATGGCAGTGGTGCAGGAAGGCCAGAGAGCAACTTCTAGCTGATTCCCGTCAGGGGAAAGGAAAAACCCAAGGGTTGGGGGAGCAGCTAAAGAGAGAGAAGGTGAGACAAGGATGTTTTTTTACTGTGGAAAAAGGGGGCATTTTCGGAGGGATTGTAGGAAAAGGATTGCGGACGAGAAGCAGTTTAAAGAAGATTATGGGGGTCAGGGGCTCTATTTGCTGGGGACCCGAGAAAGATCGGAGCCCCTGGTAAAGCTAAAAGTTGGTCCCCAGCAACAAGTAATTGAATTTTTAGTAGATACAGGAGCCGAAAAGTCAACTGTTCAAGCTCTTCCATTGGGTTGTAAGCCATCAAGAGAAACTGTTCAGGTAGTGGGGGCCAAAGGGGAGCCCTTTAGAGTATCTGTTATTAAAGATGTGGTGTTTGAAACCAGCTCCAAAATAGGCATAGGATCTTTGCTATTAGTTCCGGAAGCAGATTATAATATTTTGGGCCAGGATTTAATGGTTGTATTGGGAATTGAAATTAATATAATTGGCAAACAGCTAACTGTAAAGTTGTGTCCTCTCAGGGTGGAGGACAAACAAAAAATTAATCCTGAAGTTTGGTATACCCCAAATACGGTAGGCCGATTGGACATAAAGCCCTTTGAAGTAACATTATGACATCCTGAAATACCAGTAAAAATAAGACAATATCCAATTTCAAATGAGGGAAGAAAGGGAATAAAGCCTGAAATTGAAAGACTCATAGAACAAAGGTTGTTAGAGCCCTGTATGTCACCCTTTAATACCCCCATCCTCCCTGTTAAAAAACCCGATGGGAGGTATAGATTAGTTCATGATCTACCGGAAATTAATAAGAGAATAGTGGAATGATTCCCCTTAGTGGCTAACCCCCATACATTGCTAAGTCAATTGGGACCTGAGAATCAGTGGTATAGTGTCATAGATTTAAAAGATGCATTTTGGGCATGCCCTCTCAAAGATAACTGTAGAGACTACTTTGCCTTTGAATGGGAAGATCCAGATACTCATAGGAAACAGCAACTTAGGTGGACAGTCCTCCCACAAGGGTTTACTGAATCCCCTAATTTGTTTGGTCAGGCTCTTGAACAATTGTTAGCTGATTTCCAGTTGGGTGAAGGGGCTGTTCTGGTACAATATGTTGATGACTTGTTGATTGCTGGAAAAGAGGAACAGGTGGTTAGGCAAGAAAGCATTAAGTTACTCAATTTTTTAAGTATAAAAGAATTAAAAGTGTCAAAATCTAAGTTACAATTTGTAGAAAAAGAGGTAAAGTATTTGGGACATAGATTGAGCCAGGGGCTAAAGAAATTAGATCCGGAAAGGGTTAAAAGAATTTTAGCAATGCCAAGGCCAAGGACTAAACGAGAAGTTAGACAACTGCTAGGGTTATTTGGGTACTGTAGGCAATGGATAGAGGGATTCAGTGGAAAGGTGAAGTTCTTATATGAGAAACTGACCAAGGAAGGATTACTCAAATGGACCCAAGCCGATGATGAGGGATTACAAGCCTTGAAGACAGAGCTCATAAATGCGCCGGTCTTGAGTCTCCCAGACCTAAAAAGACCTTTTTATCTCTTTGTTAATATTACAGAGGGGACAGCATATGGAGTATTAGCATAAGACTGGGCGGGGAGTAAGAAACCAGTAGCTTACCTGTCTAAATTGTTGGATCCAGTTTCAAGGGGGTGGCCCACATGTTTACAGTCGATAGTAGCTGCAGCATTATTAATAGAAGAAACAGTTAAAATAACATTCAGAGGAGAACTACACGTATTATCCCCCCACAACATCTGGGGAGTCCTTCAACAAAAGGCAGAAAAGTGTATAACAGATGCCAGACTTTTAAAATATGAAGGAATTTTGATCTCCTCACCAAAATTAAGCCTAGAGACCACCTCCCTCCAAAACCCTGCTCAGTTCCTGTATGGGGAACCCAGCGAAAATTTAGAGCATGACTGTTTAAGGGTAATAGAGGAACAAACAAAAATTAGGCCTGACATAGAGGAAGAGGAATTAGAACATGTGGAAAAACTATTTGTGGATGGGTCATCACGGGTAATCGATGGGAAAAGGAAATCAGGATATGCAGTAGTAAACAGGAAAACTCTAAAATTAATAGAATCAGGACCATTGAATCCTGGGTGGTCAGCTCAAGCTTGTGAATTATATGCAGTATGGTGGGCCCTTAAATTATTAAAAGGAAAAAGTGGGACCATTTACAGATTCAAAATATGCTTATGGGGTAGTACATACTTTTGGGAAAATTTGGGAAGAGAGAGGCTTAATCAACTCTGAGGGAAGAGGACTTATCCATGAGGATCTAATTAGGAGAGTTCTGCAAGCTCTCAGTGAACCAAAAGAAATTGCAGTAAGTCCACGTGAAGGGACATCAAACAGGGCTAAATCAGGTAAGAGGAAATAATTTGGCAGACCAAGAGGCTAAAAATGCTGCTTTGAAAGTTTTACGGGAAGCCACGTTAATAAAAAAGTCCAGGAAGGACTGTCCCACCTGTGGATCCGATTTAGAAGAACCACCATGTTATGATTGTTGGGAAGATTACAAAATGGATGGGATACAATGTGCCTGTTTTACCCCCAATAAGACGCATTGTCTGCATCATGGACCAATTTATGTACTGATATTTACTGAAAAAGAACAAAAAAAGATGGATAAGATGGGGATTATACAAAAGGGAAATAGAAGAGAGTTACCGGATGGTCGGGAAGTCCTTCCAAAGCCAGTGGCTCGCCAGATCTTAGAAGCCATCCATGCTAAGACGCACTGGGGTACCCAGGCACTAATCGATCAATTTGCTATTAAACGTACCTGCATCGGTATGCACACATTGGCTAAACAAATTACACAGCAGTGCCTGACATGCCAGAAAATTAATAAAAAACAATGGAGGCAAAGGGAAGCTGGGGGACGAGAATTAGCCTATAGACCATTCTCCCATATACAGATCGATTTCACTGACTTACCTAAGGCAGGAAGTTACAAACACTTATTAGTGATAATTGATCACCTAACTCACTTTGTGGAGGCCTTCCCCACCTCCAGGGCAACTACACAAATGGTAATAAAAATTTTATTAGAAGAAATCATACCTCGATATGGGCTAATAGAAGTCATCAATTCAGACAGGGGACCACATTTTGCCTCTAAGGTAGCTAAAGAGGTTGTTACAGCCCTAGGAACAAAATGGCAATATCATACCCCGTGGCACCCACAGAGTTCAGGAAAAGTAGAAAGAATAAATGGAGAAATAAAGAAGCAGTTAACTAAACTAATATATGAGACACAATTATCCTGGGTGAAATGTTTGCCATTGGTCTTGCTAAATCTACGTACCCAACCCAGAACTGATATTGGAATTTCACCATTTGAAATGCTGTATGGGATGCCATATAATATGGATTCCCCTGCAGACCACCCTGAGGTAAATAACCAGCAAATTAATCAGTATGTAATACAACTAATGAAAGCCTGGGACAAGCTTAGGAAGGTGGGGCAATTAGTTCAAAGACCACCCCTAGATCTGGCAATTCATAAGGTGAAAGTGGGCGATAAAGTGCTGGTTAAAACTTGGAAGGAAAACTCATTGACCCCAAATTGGGAAGCTCCCTATGTTGTGCTGCTTACCACAGAAACTGCTGTGAGGACTGCTGAGAAAGGCTGGATCCATGCAAGCCGAATAAAAGGACCCATACATCCTTCTACTGGGGACCCGTGGAAAGTGACCAGTACACCTGGAGATCTTAGAGTCACCCTAAAACGGACTTAATGGACTCCGTAAGAATAGTTAAGGAACGCTGGTACAGTGAAATTTTGGGATATGAATATCCTATAACTACTGACTTTAGAGTATATTGTGCAAATAGAGATTGTGATTGCTATCCTTTTGTGTGCTTTATTTGTAAAATTTGCCAAGAACGGTGGTGGGTCCACTGCCAGTGGGGAGTACCTCCAAGGGGTATCTGTAGGGGTTGTTACCAATTGAAAAGAGAACTCACTGAAATAATTCTACGGGCAGGAGAAGAAAACGGGACCCTACCTCGAGAGTCTCTGGAGTGGTGGGAGGTGTTTGTAAAAGGGGCTAGACCAGAAAATTGCTGCTTTCATTCTAACGAACCAGCTCCCCTAATAGCCCAAACCCTAAAGGGGAATTGTCAAAAGGTTGTGCCTGAAGTCTGGTGTAATTCACCACAGGTGAAGAACAAAAACTGGGAATCTTACAAAAAGGCAATTAAAATCTAATGATGAACCTCCTGAAGAATATCCTTGCTGCCGAGAAGATGGTTCCCCTTGCGGCTCGAAGCAACCAAGTCGGCGACCAAGGCAGAGGGATAAGAAACGGTGGAGGAAAGGACCAATTGAATGGGACAATTCCAAGATGTTCCAGGAACTGCCTCAAGGATACTGATTCCCACAAACAACCAATGGATCCAGCAACCACACCTGGAATCAAATTCTTAGCTCAAGGGTATAAATTGTGTTGGGAACAAAGGCTATCGGGACTCCACCCTTCTTGGCAGGTTACATGCTTATTGCTTATAATGTGGGCAACTTCCGTAAACGCAAACGAGCACCAGCCCTTCAAATGGTCTCTCATTCGATGGGATGACCAAAAAGAGATACAATCTAAAGTGGTAACTGGATCCCCTAGCTTCAACCCTATGCTTTGTGAACTGGTACCTATAAAACCCTGCCTAAACCTGATAGGTTATTACTTTTGCCCCAGCTGGAATCCAGGGAAAGGATACTGTAATGCCCCTAACCAGTATTATTGTGCCTATTGGGGTTGTGAGACCATTGCATCTGATTGGTCCCCAGGTGCAGGGAAGGATAAATTTATCACGGTGGGGCGAGGGCCTTATGGATGCACCCCTCCTGTACGGGACTCCTCTGGGGGAACAGTAAAACCCGGAAACTGCCAATATGTTTATATAAACATATCCCAACCGGAGAATCAAGCGTGGTTAGTGGGGAAAACCTGGGGAGTAAGATATTGGGAACCAGGTACCGATAGAGGCGGACTAATACTCATAAAAAAGGAACCAGCACCTCATGATCCAGTACCCGTGGGACCAAATCCTGTGATAAAAGAGAATGCAGAAATAGGAATAGACTCCGATGTAATAAGTAATACTACCATAACACCTACAAATTACACCCCTTCAACCTATGTTCTGGGACCAACTCCATCAACTACTAACCCTTTATGAAACTTGTTATCTGCAGCCTTTGATGTTTTAAATGTAACTCAGCCTAATCTTACACAGCATTGTTGGCTATGTTTTAACATTAAACCCCCTTTTTATGAAGCGATTGGGATTACTGAAAAGGCCAAATGAATAAACGGTAGTAATCCACCGCAGTGTAACTGGAAGGAACTCAACAAACCTGGAATTACACTGGCCTCAGTAACAGGAAAAGGTAGGTGTATAGGAAAAGTACCCACAGACTTAAAATCTTTATGTGGTGTCATGACTACTGCCAAAAAGAAAGAAACACCTGCTAAGTGGCTGATACCCACAAATAATGCTAAGTGGATCTGTGCCAATGGAAGGTTAACTCCATGCATCTCCCTTGATAATTTTAATGAAACATCTGAGTATTGTATACAGGTACTGGTGGTTCCTAAAATCATATACCATCCTGAAGAATATGTATATCAAACTCAGAACACTCTGGAACGTCACCTTCAGAAAAGAGAACCCTTTACAGCCCTAACCGTAGCTACACTAATGTTAGTAGGCACTGCTGGGGCTGGAACAGGAATAGCGTCCTTGGTGAGGCAAACAAAGGAATTTAACACGCTTAGAGTTACAGTAGAAGAAAATCTAGCTAGGATAGAGCAATCCATTACAGCTTTAGAAAGGTCTGTCAGATCATTGTCCGAAGTAGTACAGCAAAATAGAAGGGGACTAGATTTGATTTTTTTACAACAATGTGGGTTGTGTGCTGCATTAAGAGAATAATGTTGTATTTATGCTGATCACACTGGCATAGTAAGAAATACAATAACTAAGCTCCAGGAAGGATTAGAACAGCGTAGAAAAGAAAGAAAGGCCCAACAAAGTTGGTATGAATCTTGGTTTAACCAATCCCCATGGCTTACTACCCTCCTGTCGACCATAGCAGGACCTTTGTTGTTGTTAATCCTAATTCTCACCTTTGGGCCTTGTATCTTTAACGAAGTGCTAGAAATCGTTAAAGGTAGGTTAGAAGCTGCTCATTTACTTCTAATCAGAGCAAAATATGAGTCATTACCTGATGACCCAGAAATGGGACCACTTACTTTAAGTCATCAAGAATTAAAACGTTTTAACGAACAAAATGGTTAAGAGAAAAAGGGGGCGATTGTGATTGACAATAGGGGTTTGTTCATTAAAAACAGGAACTGGATTAGCTGAAGTAAGAAAAATGTAAACCATGATATCCTGTTTGGCAAGGGCTCATGGAAAATACAAGCTTAAGCAATATTGCATAACCATATATGTAAAGGTCATTTACAGGGCTTTGCAAAACTCTGAAGATGAAGAAGGTGACTTCCTCCCGCGACCACCGGAGGGCAGAAAACGACCCCCTAGCAATACGCTGCGCAGATGCAGAGTACATCTATATGACACATCAGCAGGAAATGAGGACTCTATGGGAACTGGTGTGCCGAAAGGGGAAGCGCACGCCTTTGGCGGAGCTGCGGCTCCCCGGCTGCCCAGCGCTGTCCTTTGCTTGCCACCGCTTGCTCAATAAATCGACATTGCTTAAATTATCTTTAATTGGCCTCTCTGTTCATTGATGTCGATAACACCCTGCACCTGTGGTTTGAAAATCTGCCCACAAAGCACAGTTCCATTAGATCTTGTGGGGAATCTTGAACCCTTTGGTAGATTATTTCAGACTAAACAAACTTAAGGTGGATGTTGTAAGATAGACAATGCTTATTGCCATTGTCTTCCTGCCAAGAGAGTCAGAAAGAATACTCTGCATGTGTGCTGGGTAACATGCAAAAACCTGCCAAGTGCAAGCTAAGATGCAAGGTTTGCACTTGGCTGTGAAGTATCCAGGTATGGGCTCATCTTCACTGCCATTATCACAGTGCCAGCCACCTCAATTTGTTTGGGGCTCTGCCTCTACCAGCTGAAGTAGCAAATTGCCATTTATTCAGAGGAAGCTGTGGCAAGCACAAAAGCTTTACAGTTATGTTAAGATAATGATTTAAAAGACAGAATCACTCCCATTTTCATCATCTTCATGTCACAATGGGGTTTGCTGAAATACTGTCAAGTCTAGTACAACCACCTCAAAACAGGAGTGGTGCATGTAAACATTAACTGAAGCTTTTTGTTTGAGATTGGTTTCAAAACCAAAATATCACTCTAGTTCTAGACTAAGCATAACTGTAGCTTGTCAAGTGATGAGCTTTCTGGAAGAAGCAAGGTAAGAAAACCAAATGTGTAAATGAACAGAAAACAGGATCCAGCTTTGAGGAGGCAGCTGACTCTCCAGTGCTGTCCCAAGACATGAGGGACTGCAATCTATGCACTTAATCTTCATCACTCTACAGAAATGCAATGCAACTTCTAGAAATTTTCTGACGACAGTTTTCCAAGTCAGTCTTGTACTGCAGAAGGTGTTTTAACATAGCACAAGAGGAACTCCTTCAAGAGTAACAAAACAAACCACAGAAGCTGTATAAACAATCTGATCACAAGACAAGCAGAATAGTTCAAGGACATCCCTAACTGCATTCCTGGTAAATCTCCTCCTATAATGTAATTCCTTTACCACTGTTCTGTGTCTATTCTTATTATTATGGTATTCAAGAACCATTGAATACCAGAAACAAGAAAACAGTACAACAAAACAATACTGCTATGATACAAGGGATGATCAAAGAGGTATTCATTCTTGTTAACCACTGATTTCTTAAATTTCAAGGCAAATACTGACATGCTACAGACAAGAAGATGGCAGAACTAGAAGCCTGTAAACAGATGCAAGCAAAACTACCTCTGAAGATGTACTTTATTACCTCACTGATAGGTTTTCACTAAACACAGATTTGTTTCCTTTGCAGTATTAAGTCCTCAACATCCATAATTCTTTCTTAAAGGCACTCTTTCACTTTCCAGTCAAGAAGTCTCAATTTACTGTTCATTTTAGCAACTTGTCAAGTCCAAGACTACTGTCACAAGTTTATCATTCTAAACCTGAACTTCTTCCCTAGGTAATACATGGAGGTACAGTTGGCTACAGTGCACCTGCAGCTGTCATGGTATTACTAAAAAAAATTAGTAAAGTACAGGATAACATATCTTGAAAAGATGAAGTTTAGCTGAGTGCTAGGATGCTCACTGATTTATTTCTAGACTTCAAATACTGCATTTGCAGTTATTCATATAAAAAGTACAAAAAGTTTAATTTTACAGAGTGGTTTGAGTTATGATTCTGGGTCTTCCCGGGAAAAAGTGTTTTCATTTTTCTTCCCTTCTCTACTTCTCATTGTTAGATCTCTGGATTTTGCTTCTTAAAAAAATATTTTGATACAAATGTAAAATGGTAACATGTATTTGCTCTGGTGCATTAAATGTAGAAATCAGATTTGTATCCTGAGATACAATATAAAAAACTGTATATTTCTATTATCTAACAAAGTATGCAAAACACAGGACTTGATGTTTTTTACTCCCCATAATAAAGTGGTTTTTTTTATTCCAAGAGTCTTCAAGCTATCCTTGAAAGAAAAACAGTGCCCAGTTGATTATGTTTGCATTCCAATATAAACTACTTCTATTTCCCACTACTAACAAGAAATAACAATACCGATATTCCCTATTTTAGAGAAAGTGTGGAATATATCTGTGCTCATCTACAAGTTTCAAGACTTCTGTTTAATGAACACCTAGTATATAAGATTTCAATTATTTTCACATTTACAGTAAGTACTCAAGTCTGTATTTCCTTTATAAAAGCATCTCAATCCAATTAACAAAGATAGTACACTTATAAAAATTCAAATATATAGTACATTTGTTTCTGTACATATATGTGCAAGATCTCCTGGCAAAAATACAAATATGGAATACAACAGCTTGACCATTTACATCTCCTTTGGCAAATACAACTTTGTATCACATGATGTAAGTACCATCTTTGTAGTATTTCATGGATTCTAGCTGCTGAGTCATTGCAAGGACATCCTGAAATCCTGTACTGAGTCCAGACATGTGTTGAAAATAAGCTTCCTTCTCCACTTGGACAGTTAAGTTGTTTACACCACCATCTTTCAGAATTGCTGTGACCTGAACAGAATGGTACAGGTAACGTTAGTATTGCACTTCACGTGTATCTCACAGTAGCTTGCCACATGCTAGCTCTGCAATGCTGTAAAAAAAACCCCACATATCATTGTGAAGAATTCCATTCTCTGGAAAACAAAGAGTAGCTTAAGAGGGTATGGCTTTGCAACTTCTGCACAGTGGGTGGTTCTCAGTGTCTTGCATAAGGAAATATGTACGTTTCTGAGGAAAAAACCCACGGCAGATAGGTAGCGGTAATCCAGTTTTAGACATGTGATTAGCATCCAGATACTCCTACTGTTTATTCCCTGTTTTGCAGGCCTGTTTTTGCACCTCTCCTTCTTTTCTCAGAGCAGATGTAGTGCCACTTTCAGTCAGATGGCAGATGTTCCAGCAAATAACTCTTTACACGACTAATTTCAAGCTAGCAGGCAAGGGGCAGTACAGTGTTTGATACAAGCTCTGAACTCTAGAGAGCTGAGACAGTAATGGACAGCTACAAAAAAAATCATGCATGTCAGCTTGAAACTCAGTCTGTGACCAAAAGGGAGATGCTGAGTAGGAAATTAAGAAATTAAGAGTCCAAAAACCTTGCATTTTACCTGCTGTACAATTCTCTGTTCCATCACATCAGATACCACTTGCACATGTATTGTGCCTGCGACAACAGTTGCTGAGTGACACCAAAAATGAGGATCTCTGTAGGATATAACTCCCTCTATTTTTTGAATCTGTGAAGAAATTTCATTAGCAAAAATTAAGTAATTTTAAACTTGTACATGTACATGGTTATTGGTGGATAATATTTCACAAGGAAACAGAACTGTAGCACAGCAGCTTTCCAACTAAGCTATATTCAGAAATACCTTGTATTGAAATATTACCTTGCTACTACTAAAATTCTAGAAGGTAAAAGTCAAACTAAATGACAACCCCAGAAGAGCAATGCTAAATAGGATAAGGAAAAAAATCCCGATTTAATGAACAGATCACAGGAACATAAATGGACAGACTAATCAGAATACTGTTCTGGCATCTACCAGGGCACTTGTTACCTCACTGTTTAGCAGCTATATTTAGTTATCATAGCTGAACTTTATTCAGAGACATAACTTCTTTTCCATAATATGTAATTCTTTCAAATTGATCTTTGTTCTGGGTTGGCTGTGATGGTTTTTTCAGAGCAGCTGATAAGGAGCTGTGTTTTGGATTTCTGCCTAAAACTGTTTTGATAACAAACCAATGATTTGGCTGTTGCTGAACTGTTCAGGCTTTCTCTTTTCTATCAGGCAGTGTCAAGGCTTTCTATTTTTCCCACTCTGCCCTTACCCTGGTGAGTAGACTGGGGATGAGCAAGAAGCAGGGAGGTGACACAGCCAGGGCAGCTGATCCGAGCTGTACAGAGGAATACTGCATGCCATTGTAACACCTTGTTCAGCAGTAAAAACTGGTGTAGAGGATGAAGGGGAGATTTTGGCTTCAAGGCTGGCTGTTGTTTGGGGACTGCCTGGGTATCAGTTTGCTTGTGGGAGGTGGTACACTGCTTTTTTTTTTCTTTTTTCCACCACTCTTCCTTCACCTGTTATAATACTCCCAGAGTTTTCTTGCTTGTGCTCCCATCGCACTGGCAGTGGTAAGTGGTGGTGGTAAAGGAAGGGAGTGAGCAAGTGGCTGTAAGGATGCCTGGCTGCTGGATGGGGTCAACCTACAGCAAGCACATTGTTGTATTGCATGTAATTTTTAAAATGCTTTTGCTATTATCTTTTAATCAATTGGTCTTGGATTGTTCTCAAAAAATATTTTATTTTTCCCCAGTCTCTCAGAATTACTGTCTTCATCAAAAAGTGAAACCACACTCTGCGTGTCACTTTCCTTTCACTACATGAATCTCTCCCAGAAAATTCCCATTTGTTCTGTTCTTTCTCATGCAGACAAGAACACATTTTCCCATATAGTAACTGACAGGACACCATAAGGATAGTCTTCCTTGAAGCCTATAGTTAATGGCATCTTCAAAGAACTTTTAACTAATTCTTTTATAGAGAGGAGTTCTCCACATGGAGGACCACATTACAATTCTGGGCAGAAACTTAAAATGAGGCAACAGCAAAGACTAGGTCCAGCCTCAAGGCAGATGCCATACTGCACCAGACAGGAAGAGAACAGTCTAGAATGAGAAAATAATTAGAAAAAACAGCTTAAATTTTGCCATCCCACCTACTGTGAACCAGTAGACCCTTCATGATATGGATAAATCAGTGTCTTGGGGTGACTTTAAGAAGCTGGTATCCCCAAATCATCTGTTCTGTTGGTGTTGAATATTGAGTTCTGCAGCTTTAAGACTGGTTCCAGGAGTGAAGGGGGAGAGAAGAGGTGCGGAGTTTGTTATAAGAGACTGCACTTGCTTCCCCCGCATCCTTCTCACAGACTGTATTGTCTGCAGTGGACAGCAGGAGAGAGCTCCCCTTTGCTTTTGGTTGGCTTTTTCTGGCTAGCTGAGGCAAAGAAGTTCCCTCAACTGTAGGTTTTTTTTTGTTGTTGTTGTTGTTTTTTTT
>VZTT01065888.1:13842-40542 GCA_013400855.1 Buphagus erythrorhynchus
GTTAAATAAACAGTTTTTTTCCACTTCTCTCCGAGGAAATATTTCCTCGAATCAGTTGGGGGAGGGACTGCTTGAATCTGTTTCCTAGAGGGACCCCATTCAGAGGTTTCCTCCCAAATTTGCCCTAAACCAGGACAATCAGAAAACTTGAAATTATAAACTCATAATATAATCCTGTAGCCTGACTGTTCCTAACAAGTTTAAAAAGGCTGCAGGTTTGGGGAACTGCCATTATTACTTTCTCAGTGTTACAGTGTGGTACATTTACCAAACTGTTACCATACGTGTCTGAAATTATGGACTACCCATAAAAGCAAAAATTAGTGGAATTTAGCTGCAAACCAACTTTTATAGTTAGAACTAGTCAGCCTGTTACTTCTCTACAAAATAGATTTTAAACAACTTGAGACACGAGGTTGTCTAAGACAACAGAAGCCATCTGACTGAACTGCTTGAGTTTAATAACCATTAAAAACTGTTACAGCTTTGTATGTTTGCATACAAAACGATTTATAATTGTACCTTTTCTAAAGCAGCATGCAGATCTTTCTCCTGTTCTGGAGGTATCCTCAACAAAAGCACTTGACAGGCATCTTTCAATAGTGGAATAACACTAAGAAAAATCAGTGTAGCAATAAAGAGAGAGCAGAGCGGATCAGCTATAAGCCATCCAAATTGCTGAATAAATATTGTGGATATGATAACACCAACACTGCCAAGAGTGTCTGCTAACACATGCAGAAACACACCTAAAAGCAAAATAAACAGAGTGATTAACAGTTCTGTCTAAAATGTATGTATCTATTCAATAGCAGAAACTTTGTAAGGCTTACTAAATATCCTCAAGCTAAACAGAGATTACTCTCTGCCCAGCCTGGGACAAAATACAGTAAATATTTAGCTCTTCTAATGTTTAATTGCAAATTAATGTAAAAAAACAATTTTTAAACTATGGAGTAATGATCTAGGTAGGCATCCACAGACGAAAGTATATGTGAATAGTCTTTAAATTGTTAGTGGGATTTGTACAGAACAGCATAATCATTTAACTCTGTATATAAGGACTCATTGATCCATAATAGAGAGTAAGAAGATCAGTGTACATGCACTGACTTGCAAATGTGGACACACATGAATGTATTGGTTGTTTTTTTGTATGCCAATTCTACTCCAGTTTTACAAGAGAATTGCCTTTCTACTACTGTGAATTTTTTACTTTCATTGCTTTAACTGTGGGTTAATTCTCAATGGGTGTAGAAAAATACTCTCCAACTAAGATTAGAGCTAGTTAAGTGTCAGGATTTTAAAGACTATTGAAACATAAGTATAGGCAGACTTAAAAAAATTACAGACATAATTAATATGGATAACCAGGACAACCAACTGAGTTAAGACATAAAATAACCTATGAAACATGAGACTATTCACCACATTCTGAAAAGCTTACACAGAAAACATTCTTTTAAAGGACTTTTTTGTAATCCAGACAGCTGGTAAATAACTACTTTCTAACTACTAGAGAAAAAATTCTATGCTGAACTTTAATATAAAGTGCCCTTCTCAGTTAGCTTATGATTTCAGATTTGAAAGCTTTTCTTTACCACTTTATCTTCTGAATCACAAATAAAAGCATATTTTATTGCTGGTCTGTATTTATTCTTCTGCTTCTTATCCCCTTCCCAATGCTTTTACAATCAGCTGTGACACGATTCCTAGAAGCATGGTAGTATCTTTATAGAGACCTTGTACTTTTATTTCCAGTTTGAACTTAGAAACAAGGACTTTGAACTTTTTGAGTACGGTTTACAGTGACCTTTATTAATGTTAGTGAGTACTATAGATTACTGCTTTTTATTGTTCCTTATGCATTACACACATATGCACAGAAACGTTTCATGTTTCTTGAAGTTAAATTCACAAATGGTTTGAGCAATTCCTGTATAGGGCATTTAATGCCTGTCAGATCACTCCACGAGAGCGTTTTTAGATTGAGGCATAATACTGCATAGAACTGAGCCTGAAAATCTTCAGTCTCCTAGAAATCGTGTACATCACTTATGATTCAACAATCCGTACTTGCCTCTCATGTTGGTGTTCATGCCTCCTCCAGAAGATCCATGGGAATGTCCATGGCTGTGGCCATGGTCACTATGCGAATGGCCGTGCCCATGGCTGTGGCTGTGGTGAGAATGGCTGTGATCATGTGTGGGACAGCCTCCCCGAGAAGCCCCGTGGGAGTGCGCGTGGCTGAAGGCACAGATACCGACAAGGTTCACAATCAGCCCTCCAACAGAGACCGGCTAAGAGAGGGAGAAAAGTCTTAACTTCACTGCATCCTCACAGGTATTCAAACTTACTTTCTAGAATGTGGTAACCAAAAATACTGTGCACGTAATTAAGGAAAACTGTGGAAGCCCACAACTTCGCTGGGCAACCTTCTCCAGTGCCTTACACCTTCACAGTAAAGAATTCCTTCCTAATATCTAATTAATTCCAAATATCTAACCTATGCCTAGCCTACTTCAGTTTTAAGCCATTTCCCCTTGCCCACTAAATGCCCTGGCAAAAAATTCCTCTCCAGCTCTCCTGAAGGCTCCCTTCAGGTACTGGAAGGACTATCACCCTGGAGATAAACATAAATTAACCATTAACTGCAAAACTACACTGAAACAGAAGGACAAAACTTACAGTTAACATGTTTGTATCTATGTCTGGAGGATCTACCAGTCTTGCCACTGATTCCATGAAGACAAAGAAAGCAATCACCATCAGGAAGAGGCCATTAATAAATCCAGAGAGAATTTCTACACGTCCATACCTGAAAATAATCATATATACTTTTAAGAGTGAAGAATGAGTACTCCGAACAAATGTCAAAGTCACAATAAATGAAGTTATAATTCTTTCAATATAGCATTAAGATTGTTGTGATTTTTTTCCTCAGTGTCACAGAATCATGCTTCAATTTCTGAGTTATTTTTTTCTGATCAAGAGGTTGCCACTTTCCAACTGTCCAAACTCCATTATAATAAAACAATATAGAAGTATTCTCTTACATATACTGCCCATTCAGGGTTTCAAACGGCTAAACAAGCATGTAAAGTTTAATTATATCAGCCAAATCTAAATCTTCATATGAACACTGATTTCTAACATAGATTTTTGTTTGACATAAATGCCTAGCACGAGGTAATTTCTAAAGAATATTCAGAGTGATAAAAGTTTTACTTGTAGAAATAAATGAAAATTACATTTCAGACACATTTTTTGCACAGGTAAGCAAAGACTAGCATAAGCACAAATGGAACAGAAGAGACACAGCAAAAAACCTACAGAAACATGCATCAGTAAAATATCCCATACATACCAGGACATTCTGAAAATCAGCAAGAAGAGTTACATTTCAAATAGTCCTTAAAAAACCCAAGACACATACCCATATGAAAATATGCGAGTTGCTTTCCATCTTGTCATCAGAGCTGCAAAAAGCCCCATCACTAATGCAGAACAATCAAAAAGCATGTGAAATCCATCAGAAATAAGACCAAGGCTATTGGTCCATACTCCATAAAAAAGTTCCACAAAAGTGAAAGCCTAAAACAAAATAGAGTTTCAATTCTTCCTTAAATATTAACTTGTGTATTAATGTTTTGGTAGATAGAAGGATATTCTTTTCATAGAACATTCAACAGTTTTCAAGGATATTGTTCTAAGTATTTCTAGACTATTTTTCCTCTCCTTTCTTTGGTGATACATTCCAAGTCTATAAAAGACATTTTTGAACCTACTGCTTTAAAGCCTCACACATAAAAAACCAACTCTTTACAGGAATAAATTTTTTGGTTTGAATTTTGAACTGACATTCTGCAGACAAAATTCCAGGCATTTTATCACTAAAAATATAAGAGCTCTGATCTGATACATTATTAGTGTAAAAGTAATGATGTCTATAAATCTGTTATGCCAACATTTTCTTCACCAGTTGACTGTTTAAATCTTAAGAATTGGCTCTGAGAAAGGTACACAAGAAAACATTTTTAATACCTACATTTACCCTGTACATTTTACTATTATTAATCCATCTGCCTAAAAACTTTTTTCTAATCTTTCATATTCCATAATGGAACTCTTTACAGTTAACACAGATACTTCAAGTTTCTCCCCTTATTTTCCTGGAGGTATTTGCAAATGAGGTTCTATCAATTTTGCTTACTGAATCATCTTTTCCTATTAAAGAGAGAAGCTAAAAATGAAACTGCTCCAATATGACACTAATCAATCCCACACCTTCTATTTTGTTGTCCTCATCCTTATCAGTTTCACTGAGGCCTTATCAGTTTCACCTTATCTGCTGGCAACATTGAGGTACCTCAACCTTAAACATACTATCATACAAGTATTCAGTTATTGGTATCACCCTTACACATAGAACCAGTGCTGCACTGTGACAACAAATCAGTGACCACTACTTAAATTGCTCTGTCAAAAGTCACTTTCAAACCAATTGATTAAAGGAATCTTTTAAAGAATAATTCTTCTTTCTGTATTATATATGCACTATTGTGATTGGGCTTGAAGAAAAAAACCATGCACTTACCAGATTTAGGCACAAGAAATAGAAGATCTGCCGAGAATCATACTCCTCAAGGATTTGTTTCAGTGACTCCTTGATAAACCGGGGCAATGACTGGGAGCTTTGCTGTAATGCATCACCCATGAAGTTATAGAGAGGAGTGCCTTCAGGGGAATAGCCAATAAGGGTACCCTTCTGCCCTTTCCTGGAGGGGGAGGACAGGATATTGGCAGCTGCAAGGAAAGTATTGAAGTTTTTGTTGCTGTTTCTAAGCTTCACAGCTATTTTAAAATGTGTTTAATCAGCAGTCAAGGTTTACATGAAATTTTCAGGCAGCAAATTGATTGTCAACTTCATCTTGAGGTTTATTATTAAATTTCATTGCTATGTAAAATTAGATCATCACTTCCACAACAGACCATTCCTTTTTTTTTTTTCTGTAAACAGACAGTAAAAAAGCAAAAAGCGATAGGCTGTCTTACTCAAAAGAATCCTTAACAGCTCATCCAAAAGAATTCCACACATCTCAGTTCTTTGATTGGCCTCCCAGTCACACAGAACACAGATTTACCACAGTTTAGACAAGAATACGTACATAAAACAAAGAAGACAGCACTCACTACCACCCCTCCAGAAAGAACATGCTCTGTGCTTTCATGGTGTGGTGGCTTGTTCATAGCTCGAAGCTGGTCTGTTATTGGATGTGTCCAAAAGTTTCCAAAAAGCAGTGCACTAATGAAAATAAGAAAGGATCCATATCGAGCACATGTGGAAGCTTCCATCTTCACAGAGCATATGGACTCCACGTAGAAATCCAGGATCACAACAAAAAAGATGACTGTTATGAAAGGCATGATGAGAGAAGACCAAGACTCTACTTTACTCTGCAACAAAAAATAGATTTCAAAGAGGATTGCTTACCAGAAGAATGATTGTATTTACAGCATTAAATGTAGTTTAGTTGAATTACAAGTGTTTTCACTAATCCATAAAACATACTTTCATACTTTCAATTTATCATATAAACACATCATTCCAGATATAAAAAGAGACATATATTAAAATGCACTAAAATACTTTATTTTAAATACTTTCATGTTTGTAAAAGGAATTCCATATACAATGCCATGGTTAAAATGGCCCACTATCCTTATGCACACAAGCATAAAGAGCATTTTTTAAAATACAGTAAATTATCTACTTCGTAGGCAAAAAAGTGCACTGTATTTATATAGCCATTAACGCTTGTGCAATGTTAGTAGATGAACCCAAGATATAACATCTAAGCTAGAAGGATGAAATACAGTTATCACACAAAAGAGGAAATTAAAGTATCACACAGATAAAAAAACAAATATAGAAGCATAATGGAAAAATTTCAAACAAAGCTTACTACAAAAATAAAGACAGCAACATTGGTAATTTTAGAGATATTTTAAAGGAAAGATTTAGATTGCAATTCACAGGCATTACAAAAAAAATATTTATCTTTGTACTTATTATCTTACCTCTGTTGTCAGAGAGAGAACAATAACCCATGGGCACAACAGAAGGACGGAAACAAGATGAGACAAAGCTTGAAGACGCTTGGCTCCACCTACATCTACAGATAGTTTTCGGGATGCCATGTGGAAACCAACCTTGCAGCACAATGCTAGTACCAGAAGCAGTACTCCACCCTGGAGATAAAAAGGGATTCCATTAGCATTTCTTAAGTACCAAAAACCTCACTCCAAACACAGTGACACTTAAAAAGAGAAAATATTAATGTGCTTTCCTTAAACTGGAAACAAAAGCCAAAACAAGGGTATTTCCCATAATTTTTACTCTAGCTAAACAGCAACATAGCATACATGGTTGTGCCTTAGCACTACTCACAACAGCCTAATATGAGGTGAATTTTAAAACTCTCAATACTGTTAATTGGCATACACCAGCAGCAAAATGGTAGCAAACAGCATCTGAGGAAGAAGAAAAATCACCCATAGTTTTCCCATCTTCCCTTATTAAAAGCATGTTGAAAGCATACATAAACCCCCAAAGATTCACATCATCTTGTCCTCTAGACATTTCATAACATTTTCATCCACTTACCTTTGAACACACCCTATTTCTTCACCATACACTCTTTCAAAATTGTTCTTTAAATGAATTACAAGATACACAGCATCTGATCTCCCTTGTTTTTTTGCACCATTAACCAGTCTTTCTAATATTTATTTTTATATTAATACCTTTTCAGCTCCACATTTTCTCCTGTTTTAGTCCTCACTGAAGGCACTTTAGCAAGACTAAGCTAACATAACTCAATCAGCCAGGTCAACCCCATACAGTCAGGTTATGATATTCTGCTATTCATACCACCAATTACAATGGGACTATCTTACTGAGAAGTATCAGAATCTGTGTCTTCAAATACAAGTCTAATATAAAGGAAAGACTGGGGAAAGCTAAAGATGCAGAAACGAAACACCAGCCACAAAAGTGAGTAAGAAGTGGTTTGTAGGCAAAGCATTATAAACAGCCAGAACACTGATGACAGAATGTTTCATGGTAGTTTTAATGAGACTTGTTAGGCTATGCATTACAGCAAAGTCCTTATCAGTTATAGAGGTTGAATACTGTATGGTTTGGCTTGGTGCATTGAAGCTCCTCATACTCCAATCAGTGTGCAAAAATTACAGTGCTAGTTCAATTCCAACATGGGGTGGGGATGTTCAACCTTTTGCTTTTGTCTGAGACCTGGATTAGCTCTGAGCTGGTGGCGTTCTTACCTACAAAACTTAGGTAAAGATTCTAAAATAGTTATTTACCTTATGATCTGCAACACCCAGGAAAGCAATGATTGTATACAGAACATGAGTAAGAGCACTGTCATGATGCCCCTCAGCTAAGTTAAATGTTAAGGAAGAGTTTCGTTAAATTTTCTTTTTTTTTTTTTTTAAACCAAGAACAAGAACAGGCAAAGTAGCAGAACACAGAAAGCAGAGGTAAGCAAACTCAGCTTTATGGTGTGTTGGCATGTGCAGGACAACCAGGGGATCAGGCCCACCCCTCAGCAAGGATTTGTGAAAGACAGGTTCTGACTGACCAACCTGATCTTCTATGATGGAGTGACCTGCCTAGTGAATGAAGGAAAAGCTGTGCATGCATGGACTCCAGGGCTGTTTAATATCTTTATCAGTGATCTGATTGAGGGGATCAAGTGCATCCTCAGTCAGTTCACAGATCACACCAAGCTGTGTGGGTTATTGATCTGCTGGAGGGCAGGAAGGCTCTGCAGAGGGATCTGGGCAGGCTGGATCATGGGCTGAGGTTCAACAATGGTGTGAGGTTCAACAAGGCCCAGTGCAGGACCCAGGGTCCTGCCCTTGGGTCACAATAGCACCAGACAGTGCCACAGGCTGGGACAGAGTGGCTGGAAAGGACCTGGGGGTGCTGGTGACAGCAGCTGAACACGAGCCAGGGTGTGCCCAGGTGGCCAAGAAGGCCAATGGCATCCTGGCCTGGATCAGCAATGCTGTGGCCAGCAGGAGCAGGACAGGGATTGTCCCCCTGTTCTGGGCACTGGTAAGGCCACACCTCAAATCCTGTGTTTAGTTTTGGAGCCCTAAGTACAAGAAGAAACTGAGGTGCTGAGGTGTTCAGAGAAGGGCAACAGAGCTGGGGAGCACTTACAAAGAGCAGCTGATGGAGGTAGGTTTTTAGTCTGGAGAAAAGGAGGCTCTGGGCACACCTTATGACGCTCCACAATTATGTGACATGATGCTGAACCCAGATAGGGGTCAGTTTTTTCTGACAGGACAAGAAGAAATGGCCTTAAGTCGCATCAGGTATTAGTATTGAGTAGGTAGAGTATTTGGAAGAATTTCTTCAGAAAAGATTCTCAAGCATTGAAACAGGCTGCCCAAGGAAGTGGCTGAATGAATATCCCTGTGGTTCATAAAAGACACACAGATGTAGCACTTAGGGACATGATTTAGTGGTGGGCTTGGCAGTGCTGGGTAAACAGTTGGACTTGATCATCATAAGGTGCCTTCAAACCCAGTCCATTCTATGATTCTATTTTAGGATTCTACTCACTGGAAACTAAGTAAACTAATCAATAAGGTTCCAGAACATACTATTTGCATCTGTAATTCCATGTTTTTATTCTTCCTTTGAAAAGTTTACTTTCACCTTGCTCATTTTTATTGCCCATCTGTAGATGTACTACTTTTTGTCAGTACACTATGATTAGATGATCAATTGAGAACTTACTTCAAAATCACTTCTAATTATAATTTTATTCAGTACACTCAATTTCACATTTTCTCTGCTCCAGTACTGAGTCACTTGCTCTTTCGCATAAGAAAGAAAGGATACGATGTTCTGCTACTTTAGCCATGAGGTCGTCATTATCAAAAAGCAGTAAGCAGATGACAGCTATGATGAAAAAGGCAGCACCTCTTGTCTGTAAAGAAAAAAAACAACAAAACCAACCAAAAAACCAATAAACAACCAAACATCAAAAAACCCCAAGTATTACTAAACTACTACAACAGATTACTGTAAAAATATCCAGGAAATCATTCCCCTCCTTCCCTGCTTCCTGATCAATGTAAGCATACTTCAGTAAAAAAATCATGAAAGAAACCCTATTATTTTAAAGAATGTGACCTTGACAATATAATTTCACGTTTTTTCTGGTTTTCAGACTTCAGATAACTCAGGATATATCACCACTGTAGCAAGATAGATGCCGGTATCTTATGAAATTAAAGTGTGATTACTTTATTCATGGTGTCTTTCTGCCTGCCAGAATGCACTGCTACTTCAGCCTGATGATTTAATATTTTGTAACATCCATGAGCCACAAACAAGATCTGTACAAACTGTTGATGGGATCTAAAGGCTAAAGAACTATGCAGATATGAGAAAGAACAGCTCTGAAGTGTTTTTGTGGGGAAAGGACAGAGGTAGCTATGAAATCCCAGCTCCTAGAGCTTTCACCACCCAGACGCAAACCACTGCAATTTCTGGTATCCATCATCTTAGCAAGATACTGAGCTTAGGTCTGAAAAATACTATCACAATTTATCTTTTAAAGCCAAATAGAACCTATCACATTCTTGTTGCAGAAAGTCAGCTGACCAGTTCATTTCATAAAGCTGAACCATTCAGAGGACAGCTGCGTTATTGCTCCCTTGTTTCTGCTGCCTTAAGATATGCAGCTTAATTGCCAAATGTGGCCCACTAATATATAGACTGACAAAGAATCTCTCTGAAGCTCTGCATCTATCCTTTTTGTAATCAGCTGGAGAAACTAACTTGTCTTCTTCAGCATGATCTTCATGCTGGATGCCCTAAGCTTCTCAATTAGCAGGGGGTGAGCATAGAGTGTCAGTACAAATGACTGACTGTGACTTTACTTCAAAGGCTGCCTGAAAGTGCTTAGGGGACTCCAGTGCAGTTATGAGACACAGATCTCAGAACTCCCAGCCTGAGATGGCACCGAAGTGAGACTTCCTTTCTAGCCTCATGTATGTAACAGGAGGCATTTTCCTCCACCTGTTAACCGTTTTTGAGTGAAAGTGCTCCAGAGTGCTAGGTATTGGGATAAGTTCATTCCTTTTAGAGCAGACTGGGCACATTTAGAGAACATCTTGCAAAAGTATGTGCAATGGGACTTGAGACAAAGCCCCAAGTATAGGTCTTCAGTTAAATGAAAGGGCCTAAGTATTCAGCACACACAGGATCATGCAGACATAAAAGTCCTTAGAGAGCTGTCTGTCAGAAAGAAAGAATGTATGTGAAGAGCTAAATGCATTGAAGATTCTAGGCGAGGAACTGGAAACTGTATTGCTGGACTTCAGTGTCTAAGTTCAGAACCACTACATGCTCAGATGTTCTTTTGTCAGTTTGAACACAAAATCCCATTACAAAGAATGCTGAAGTGCAAAAATAATTCTCAAGGTTATTTTCTGCCTATAAACAGAAAACCTTCTCAGGTATCTGCCATGGATATCCAACAGCTTCACTTACTGTCTCTCTCTCTCAATGCCGTATTTATTATTTCTAGCAGTACATCTTACAATTTTACCACTAATTAAACTAAAAAAGCATATTTTCTATGAACGTGGATCCAAAACACAGTTTGTTCCAGGCAAAGAAGTACTTGAATTTATAGGATTCAGTATGTTTTACATTTGGTAAAACAGATTTTTAAATACCTTTGCTGGTCCTCCACCTGAGTTTGTGAACAAGACACTAAGGAGTGACAGCACAACCACATCACTGTGCTCAAACAGTAACAATGTCCTATTAAAAAAAAATGAAATAAATACTCCATTTACAATGAATTTACCTACAACCCTGATATACACTATTTCAGCTAAAACTAACAACACAACAAAGATTTCTCCTGTGATTACAACACCAGGTTTAAACAATTCAAAAGAGAAAACACAAACCAATTTGCCTTCACCAACAATAGATCTAGCTGCAGACAACTACACCTTACAAAACAAGAACTTCCTAATTCAAGGAACAGATTCAAATTATTCATTTATAGATAACTTTAAATTGTATTTTCTTCTAGCAACACAACAAAATACCAACTTGCTCAAGATGGAGTTATTATTCCCACTACAATACCTCCTCTAAACCAGTTTCTGCTCCCAGAAAAAAAAAGATGTCCTGTCCTGTACTACAGCATCCTGTTCATTGAGATGCTGATGACTTAGTAGCTTATGCCATCTCAAAACCTCTTAATTGCTGAAAACAAAAAATTAGAGCTTACATGCTACCTCTTTCAGACAGCAAAGGCTAACTAACAAGCTGTATTGACTGAGCAGAACATGAAAGTAATTATTGCTCTCAAGTTTACCAAATGCTTTTGCAATCTTCTGCATAGCAATACAACATGCTAGGACGCACATAATTGGTTCTGTTTGGGAAGACTGCCAGCATCCAGAAAGACATGAGAGTATTAACTACATTAATATAATTAATCACAGTATTATTACTCTCAGGTATGCCTTCCCCTGTGTAGATGATAAAAATTCACCTTCATAAATTGTATCATTCAAGGCTTTACTTTCTGATCTCTAGCGAAACATGCTTTCCAATATATTAACCTTCATTTTTGGAATTCTAGCTACTCTGTTATGGTTACTCAGTCAGTAGTACTTGCACACAGCACAAATGTTTTTTTTTACCTGTATATGCACTAACATTACTCAATTTCAACAGAGTGCGTAGCCAACCAGATAAAAAAGTACTCTGCAACAAGTGCAGAAATTGGTTCTAGTCACCTGTCAGAGGAATACCAGCTGCTATCATTAGCCATCAAGCCATGGACTTCAAACAGGTAAATAAACAGCTGGCATTACATTAATGAGAACAGGGAAGCAAAAATTGCACTAAGTGACCTTGATGTATCACTCACATCAAGTGTTTAAGCACTATCAAGAATTTCACTGGCATCTCGTAAAAGTATTTCTTCTGGTAGAAGAAAATTAGTATTTCTACAAAAATTATATGTACTTTTTCCCAAGCACTAAAGATTTCACAGGAAAATTCATAAGGATTCAATAAGTTTTTGGATATACATCAAGTGGCTAGCAGCATTGTCTGACAGACAGAAAAATCAGAAACAAAGGAGCAAGACAGGGAAGGATCACAAAAGAAAAACAGTATTTACAGTAGGTATGTATTTACCTCAGTGGTCCACAAAGAGTAAGGCCAAAAAACCATAAGAGTGAAATGATACATCCAACAACAGCATGCTTAAAAATTTTGATCCACTACAAAAGAAAGGTATTTCATTATCATTTTCTACAGAGTTTCAAAATAAACACTCTATTACTAGCATTGTTCTAGCACAATAGCTGAAGAAATTGAGGGGAAAACATGTGCTTTGCAAGTCCTATAATTATGATTTAAAGTATGATTATCTTCCTAGATACTTTGCCAGGCAATTAAGACTTATTTGGACATACTATGAACCAGAAATTTTTATACCATAGTAACAGATTCTGTAACATTGTCTGAGTTCTCTTCAACAAAAAGCCTGAAAAATGGTTGAAAAAATCAGGTCCATTTATCTATTATGTAATCTATCGTATATATTGGATAAACATAAAAGGAACTGGATAAAATGTACAAATTCAGGCAAAGACCTCATGCCTACAAATATTTGAGTGTTATATTCTTTTTTCAGGAAGCAGACTTTAATTCAAATATTCAATACATTATTAACTTCAGATGCTAGTTTTAGAAGAAATTAATTCTGGAAATATGCTAAACAAGGTGCAGCACCTACAACAAACAAAACTTCTTCAAAATCCAGAATCTGAAATTTTTTAGCAAAAGTAAAACCAGATATGGACAGATTTTTCTGAACTCAAATCAAATACCAAATATGCCATCTATTCCTATTCCCATTTTTAAAATTCTGCCATACACATCTAGGTCATGAAAGCAGTTGACACAAGGAACACTTCGAGGCTATCCTTCAGGTTTTGTCTACTTAGTGCATGCACTGGATCAAGTTTTTGCGTACACAATTACATAAACCCAAGATGAATATGAAGCAGGTGAAGAAAATTTATTTTTTAAAAATCAGCAGGTTCCAACCTGGCCCTACTCTAAACTCGCTGGGATACTGGAAACTCACAAAGGTCTGAGGAGCAGTTAGGTTAGGCCTTCATTACGTGCAGAAGGGACTATTCTGTTCTGAGAGACAAGACTGGAGCATTTCGACATTTTGGCAGTCCAGAAATTGCCTGTTTAACTGTCAAAGCCAGATAACTAGACTAAGCTGTTTTGGAAAATCCACTCCTTCCAGTAGATGCTTGTTTGGTGATGAGGACCAGCTTCCTCACTATACTCTCAAAAGCTGACAAAAACTAAGAACGCTGAATGATTTAGCCCACAAGACCCTGAGTTAGCTGCATACCTCTAGAATCTGTAAACACATCTTCTAAGTGGCATAATCTTTGTCTGCCTTTCAATTTTGGCTAGAGTCATATTGCTAGTAATATTTACAAGGATGCGAGTCACTCTTTACCTACGTCAACTCACCTGACGCTTGGTTACCACTTTTCCAGAAGAAAATGGTTTTTGAAACAAAACCATAAAAAAAGCAGACCTGTCAAAATGAGAAAGTTTTCTCTATTAGTTTATTAGCAGTCAGTTTTTTATTCAAACCAGACCTAAACAACTAGGTATCTCATATCTGGTTCAGTTTACAAAATGGCTTCCTATATATCTTAGCCATTAACACTGGCAACTGGTTTTATCTTCCCTGCTGCATTACCAGTGTCAGATACCAGTACTACAGTGATGACAAGTGAATTTCAGTTCTGGTCAAATTCAAATGCCAGTATTTGAGAGAATGGCTAATGATAAGTCGACTTGTGATTTACAAAAATCAAAATAAGTGACCTCAGAAGTTTTGTAGAGAAATAATACTCTGATTTTTATTAGCAAGATAGGTGTAAAAAAAGGCTTACTCATATATATAGAATGCTGAATACACAGTCCTGTAGGAATAGAAGAAACAGCACACAATTTATTCAAGTGGGATCAAAAGTGATGGGCAAAAAAAAACTGTGGTGCTTGGGAATATGCAAGAGAGAAGTCCGTAAATGTACATGAATATGAAGTAAAAGGAAAAACGAAATTCCAAATGTTCCAACTCTGTCAAGTTTATTACATAAATGCTCTTCCACATCTCATCAGGTAAACATGAAGCAGGATTTTGTCTGCAAAGATTGTTTCTGTGTATTTGCTATGAGTTTTCAGCTATCAGTTTTCAAACCTCACCCCTCAATCTGGGAAAAACAGCAGCTGAATCACACAAGAACTTCAGGAATACAAACTATAATGAAGAAAGCGTATCTTCTACACCCTTGTTAACAAAATTTGGACATGCTTGAGCATCCTGATTTCAGTTTGGACTGAGATAAATTTTTCTCAGTAGCTGCTACTCCAGTGCTACTGCTAGTGCAGTGCTGCTGTGGATTCAGTGCGAGAACAATGTTGATAATACAGCTTTGGCTGTTCCTTAGTGCCAGTTATCCGAAGTCACAGATTTTTCAGTTTCCCTGAAAAATCCCAGTTTCTCTGGCAGCAAGCAGGTGCAGAACAAGCTGGAGGCAGAATGACCAGGAGACCTGGCCTGAAGAGGCCAAAGGGATGTTCCATACCAAAATACCATATACTCAGTATATAAACTGGGTGAGCTACTCAGATGGGGACTGACTTTGGTTTAGGGATGGGCCAGGTATCATCGTGTGTTGAGCAGCTGCACTGTGCATCACTTGTTTTTATTTATTTTCTCCCTCTCTCTTCCTTTTATTACTATATTTCACTTATTAACTGATTAATAATTTATTAGCTGATTAATTTCTATTATTAAACTCATATTCTTACCTCAACCTGCGAGTTTTATTTTTTGTTTTCCTCCTCATTCTCCTCCCCAGCCCCCTGGAGTGGGGGAAGGTGAGAGCACATTTGTGTGGTACTGCATTGCCAGGAGCAACAGTCACACCATGACCAACGGCACTGTCAGAACAGGCCCAACTTTGAAGCTGGAAAAACACTGAAGTTTCTCGAGGGCAGAGAGGCCTTATAGAGACATGTGGAAAGACCAGAGAGCTGGACAACTGCCAATGATATGAAAAGAAAAAGCACTGGATTCTCCATCTGTTGTGGGGTAACCCTGCTTGTATGCACAAAGCAGGGGACAAAAGGTTGGGTGACAGCCCCACAGAAAGAAATCTGGAAGTCTCAGTGGATGGAAAGTTGAATATGGGTCAACAAAAAGGGCCAATTGTGTTCTGGGGTGCATTTGCATTCAAGCATAGCATCACCAGCTGCTCAAGAAAGTTGATTGTCTTGCTCTTCAATGCACTGATGCAGCCTCAGCTCAGGTCCTGTGTGCAGTTTTGGGTGCCTCTGTATCAGAAGGATAACAAAGTGTTATACTGTGTCTGGGGCAGGCAGCCAAGATGGTGTTAGGTCTCAAGGGCAAGAGGAGCATCTGAGTTTGCTTGGTTTGCTCAGCTTAGAGAAGGCTGAGGGGTGACCTCGTGTCACCCTCTTTAGTGGAGGGGCAGGGGATGAGCAGATGTGGTATCTGGTGACCAGTGACAGGGCATGAGATGGAATTACACTGCATCAGGGTAAATTCACACTGTGCATTATAGAAAGGCTCCTCACTAAGAGGGTGGCCAGCCACTGTAACTGGCTCCCCAGGACTATCACAGCTCCAAGCCTGTCAGAGCTCAAGGACTATCTGGACAACACTCTTGACCATATGTTTCAGTTTCAGGTAGCTGTGTGAGGTGCAGAGAGGTGGACTCAATGGACCTTATGGACCACTTCCAATTTGAGACATTCCAAGATACTAAAATTATAGTGAAGAGAAACGTGAAGCAAAAATCCTGCTATGAACAGAGCACTTCCTGGATTCACTATTATGCCTTCTCCTCTCCGAGTAAACGGTAACAACAACGCAGGGTTACAACCCCGACGCTGTCAAAGAACACCCAAAGTATTACGCGTGGGGGACAAGGCTCCACCCCCTGCACACTCACCCCAGCTGCACTATGAAGATAAACTGCACGAGGTGGACCACTTTCAGGAGATCGTAGGATTCAAACAGCCCCACGGCTTTCAAAACCTTGGCGAAGCACAGCAGCACGATGTAGCGAGTCAGCCTGCAGAAGGAGAGAGGCCAGTTCGCACCTGCCACCCCGCCGCCCGGGCCCGGCCCCGACGCCTCAGCGAAGGCCGCCGGCCCCCCACCCCTGGGAGGCCGCGGGGCGATGCCCGCTGCCCCCCTGAAGAAGGGACGGCGACGGGCTGCCCGCCGGAGCCAGCAGGGCGGCCGCTCCTCCCCGCCGCCGTTACCGGGCGCTGGGCACATCCACAGGCCCCAGCGCGCCGCCGCCGGCTAGGGCCTGCCCGCCGTACGGCTGCTCCATGGCGGGACGGAGGGAGGGAGCTCCTGCGAGGAACGGCTGCGAGCGCTCAGGAGCTCAGGCGCAGCCCGCCTGCCCTGCGCCGGGAGCACTGCATCGCCCGCGGGCAGTGCGGCGGGGCGGGAACGAGGGGAACGGGACGGGGACGGGACGGGAACCGGGGGAGAGGCACGGGAACCGGGAACGGGAAGTACGTGAGGGAGAGCTCCCGCCAGCGCGCGTGCGCGGCAGCAGTGCGCAGGCGCCGCGGGCCGGGGCCGGGGCTGGGAGGGGCAAGGCTCCCTCCCCTCGGGGCGGGGCGCAGGGCGGTCGCAGTGGAAATTTTTTTCCTCTTTTTTTTTTTTTTTTTTTTAAATGCAAATCAGTCTGTTTTGTGTTACTATGACACAAAGCTCTCCGCTAGTATCAAGCATCAGGAGACGGTTTCCCTGACGAAGGCTTCAAATGTTCAGTTGAAACTGATGGGAAAATTTAGGCGGAAGATAGGAAATGTTCGTATTGTGAACTAGCTGCTCTCTTCCAGCCATGTATCAAGCTCTCTGGTTTTGGTTCCCAGCACGTGATTTTGGTACATAGTTCAGCACTGAGGCAGGAGAAAGAAATCAAGAATGTACTGGTGTATTGAAGTAGCTCAGCAATGGTCAGCTGCATATTAGATTTCTTTGAAACAGACTTGGGTAGACTTTAACTAGGCAGAGATGGAGAGATAGAGGACAGAGAGGTGTGACTGCTGTCAAATGAAATTTTCAGAATTCACTGGTCAAAAATCAAAGGTTTTAAAATTTTATTTACAGGTTTTCAAATTATTCCCTGCGCAGGTGAAGACCTCAGCATGGCAAGCATAAATCTCTTAAGTGAACTGCCGTCCCTCTGTTCCAGCTGTCTTGTGAAGAACCCTTCACAGTTTAATCCGCAGGTCTTGTGTCCTGTCAAAAAACACCTCAGTCGACAACTTGGAGTCCCTGAAGCCCATGGATCATCCCCAAGATGTCGATTGCGTTTGTGGCAGGGGAGGGGGGAGAAGACGCTTGGTTAGGTGCCGTGCGCGCTGTGTCCGGGAGATGGAGGTGTCGGCAAGCAGCGCACGGGGGAGGCCCGCGATCCAGCGGTGCGCGCGGTGGCTGCACGGCCCGGGAGCCGTGCAGGGAGACCGAGGGCTGAGGAGGAGGGCACAGGGTGAGAATCGGCACACTGCGTCAAACGTGGGCAGAAGGAAAGAGGAAAAGGCTAGTAAGGCACAGGGGAGCGCTTTCTGGAACCAAAACAGGGAAAAAATACAAAAAGGAAAGGTGTGAGTTAAATGAGAGCATTGCAAAGCCCAGGGGATGAAGACATGCATCCTCAGCGCTTTTTCAGGGTGGGTATATGTGGCATACTGGGGCAGGCTGCTGCCCATCAGTGGCTCTCCTGCTCACACAAACCCTGTGGTGTTACAGTCGCTGGCCTGCCAGTTCACTTAGCTCGTCCCCACTGAGTTCCTCCCCAACATATGTCACAAGCACCTGTGCCATCTGGCATCCCCTTGGCTGCTGGGGGATCCCAGGCTGGAGTGGTGGCACGGCATCCCTGCTGAGGCTCTGCACCTCAGCAGGACCCCTGGCTCAAAGGAAACTCCTGAAAGGACATGTGTCCTGCCACATCAGCAGTCCTGTCTCACCTGTCTCACCTGCACATACATAAACATACCTACGACATGAACTTAGACCTGGTGTAATCCTGACATAATGGAAATCCATTCCTGGCTTGTCAGCCTGGTGCAATTGTATTTGATTTGGCCAAGAGGTGTCTTGGTGTCAGCCTATGAACTCCATTATGTATGAAAACATGTAATAATTTCACTAGTTTTGAAAAGACACCTGCCAGGACCTATCAGATATGCATGTTCATATGTTCCAGTGGAGCACCACTGCACACACAGATGGTTACTATCCTGCTGCAAAGATGGGGGGCAGGTACCTCAAAAAGGAAATTGTAAAATCAAAAACCACACAGTGAAACTGCTTAGGGTTGTTCAAGGGAATGGTAAAAATAAATGAAGGGAATGGTAAAAACAAATGACTACTAAGGAGAGCAGAGTTGGTGTCTGCAGGAACAGCTGAAGGAGAGAGAAGCTAAAGTCTCAGAACAAATAGACCTAAAGCCACAGAATTCACAATTGAAAAAAAAGGCATGTGCAGGGTATGAGGTTCTTGGATAGGATTTGAAAAGCTTATTTAAACGCTGCAAAACATGTAGAAAAGGTGAGAAAACCAAGACATAAAATAATGCATGCTTCCTGAGTCTTAAAATGTGAAATCAGAGTATCTAAAAGGTTAGAAATCTGTGGAAAAGAGTAGTTGAAGTGTTAGCAGTGGTCCTAAGGTGTCTGTGTTTCTCCTCAGTGAAAATGTGATGTTGTAAGGAGAGCACAGGCCTAACAGATGTCCCTGTGAAATGATAAACCTGATTGTTACTGCAACCTAGTGAGACCAGGGAAAACTTGGAAGGAAAACACTCCGAGAAATTTGGGAGGATAAATTTTTGCATTTTCTCCACTAAATGAGATCTTGGAGCAAAAATCCAAGGAAGCAAAAAAGATCCGCTTTCTAAGTGATGTACTTCTTTTTGCTAAGTCGGGATTACAGTGAACTATAGTACATTTGGGGGGGAAAAAATTTCCCCTCTCTGTGAAAGCAAAACTACTCAGACTTGTGCTCAATGAAGAGCTGCAGTCATTTCAAGTTTGGACTTTTGGTCTGTCAAGAAACATCAAGCATTTTCCCTCTGCACTGAAAGAAACAATGTCTTCATTTGCCACGAAATGCAGAAGCAGTTATCTGGAGCTGGCTCTGGGCTTAAGTCTATGGGGAGGCACACTCAGGATAGTGGCAAATGTCCTGGTGAGGGCGCTCTGGTAGAGCTGTGCTGCCAATGGGCATTTATTTCAAGTTGTGCTTTTATAAAGAGTTTTGTTTGGAAAATATCTTAATAGGTTTGTGTTTCTTAAGTAATGGTGACACAGATATCTGTTCCAGGAAGAGCTCACTGAGATTAACTGAGTAATTGGAGTGGCAGAAAATGTCTTTTCTCTTTGACTCGGCATGGGAAGACAATGACTTTGCTAAGACTTGCTTCTGCATTTCTTTCTTTTGATTCTAATGCAAGCTGTGGTCCTTCATTTTTCAGCTAGCTGAGAGCAACTAAGTAGGAAGTGGCATTATTGGGAAGTGCACAGATATCTATGGTTCCCATCCTCATACTAAACTGACACACATCATTTTGCAGAAAATTTCAGATGGTTGGTGTTTGAGGAAGTGAGGAAAGGAGGGCAGCTGTCTCTGAAATAACGTTGTGACTTGGATTGCTGTGAATCTCCATCTCTTCTTGTACTGCCGCTATTGTATATGCATATCACTATGCAAACTAGTGAAATTACAGTGATGGAAGAGAAAGTAAAAAAAAAAATCCTCTGGTGTAGCAATTCAGAGAAAATGACATAGTAAGAAAGCCTAATTGTGACTTAAAAGTGTCATTTTTCTGTTATAAAGCTCCAATATTAACAATGTAGCAGGCATGAAAAGGAAAAAAGGGTTGATAGAAAATCAGAAGTGCCTGAAAATCAGGGTCACTTTAAAGGATTTTGTGATTTCCTGTAATGTGACATAAACCACCTATTGTATTTTTGCTGGGAAATTTGTAGCTGAGGTCAATATAGCAGAAAATAAAACTTGAGGAGACAGACAGGGGTGCTAGAATGTTGTGTTCTTTATCAAACCATTTACAGAGGATGGTGCCTGTTCAAATTTGCATAAAGCATACTAAAATATATGTTAGGCTGTATTCTATCATGTTTGCTGCTCCCTGTCAGCAGGAAGAAGCAAAATGTTTAATTTTGCATCATCAGAATATTTGAATTTAGATATAAGCAGCCTTTTTTAATTGGACTCGTTAACAAAGATTACTGCTCTGGCAGTAGTTTTCCCTCTTCTCCCTGTGCTTGCCGCAGCCTGACACCATCTTCCTGGTGTGGTTCAGGATGTGCCATGCTTGGCACAGATGGAGCCACTGGTGGGGATCTGGCTGGTTCCAGCAGTGCTGTGTTAGAGGGCAGTCAGCCTCCTCCTCCTAACTCTGTGCTCAGGTGTGTAGCCCTGCTGCGAGCTAGTCTGCAGACTGACCTGGATTCTCCCCTTGAAAAGCAAGAGCCCCCAGAGATCAGTCCTGCCTTATGTGTTCCTCCCTTCAGGGTTTATCCCTTTGATAGTGGTGATGCATGCAGAGAACTGAGCATCTATCAAGGTCACGTGTGTGGTTTGATAAATGTGTAGTGAAAGGAACCCACACAGCAAGGGCCAGCAAAGTGATGCGGTTTCATAGGGATCTCACTTTATGACTGGACCTCAGTGATTTCACAAGGCCAATTCCTCATTCATTTAAGCTTATTTAATAATAAATCTGAAATAAATACTTGAAATTGTCTTAGATAATTTTTTACAACTTTCCAGTCAGAATTAATTAGGTGCTATAGTCGAGCAACTGAATCATTAGAAGTTATTCACTGCTTTCCTTTCTAAGGATGTAAACTAGTCCATATTCTGTTTTTCTGATGGAGTTTGTTCCGCTTTAGGAAACCCATGGAATATGGCTAGTGTGCGTACAGACAAATGCATGGTGCTTTCTAAAACCAGAAGCTTCAGTTAGCTCTCATTTTATATTGTCTTCCCAGTGCCAGACCTGAGTGATAAGAAACTTGTGTTGCTGAAAAGGTGAGCAACATAAACATCCTTTAATGGCATTTTGCCTCAAATTTCTCCTTTTCCCCGCATGACTGACAGCATCAATTATGGGTTCACAATCATGTGAGCATTAGCAATAAAGCATTGTCTTCTTGAATCTCCGGGATGATACAAAGATATTAATGGTTATTTTATGCCAGCTCACCTGTGTTTTCTAAAAATAGTAGGAAATTGAAAACAGCTGGCAATGCAGGCAGGGGAGATGATGGAGATATGGTAAGTTTATAGAAATAGATAATCCAAAACCTGTGACTTGTTTCACCGCCCTCCTGCCTTCCTCCAGAAACTACCAGGGGCTTAAAAAAGAAGGTCTTGGGCATGTGTTACAAAAAAATATAATAAAATATTCTTTGAAGCCCCTATATTTGGACTTTGTACTGGTTGACTGTGCCTCACTGCATCTGACTTTGCTCTCGTGTCAGCCATGTATGACCCACAAGTAACTGCTTGGACCTCCAGTTCCTGGCAGTGGAGGACTGCAGATATATGGGCTGGACATGATGTGGATGGTTTGCAAGCCCTGCCTTGAGAACAAGCCTGGTCCAATGTACAGCTCACAGTACAGGAATATTCAGAAAGCTATCCATGCTGACATAGATAAATGGAAGCTGTAGAAAAGTGATAGAAAGCAGAGTTCAGACTATTCTCTGTGGATGATATTGCTCTTCATGTTTTATTTTCAGTTATTTTAAAATTAAGCCATAAATCGAAGGCAGAATTCACATTACGCATTCATCTCCTCTTCTGCAGGCCCCAGGGGGACAGCTGGACTACTTTATCAGGATGGAGAGTGGAAGGTATCTGACCATTGCTGAGCTCTTGTGTGAATGTATGTGTACTGCTTGAACAGGCAGGTGTTTTACGTTTTACATTGTCCTGGGATATATCATGCCTTTTTTCCATACTGTTACTAGTTAACATTCATACTGGCATTCGTCAGGTCTTGTTTTGACAAGCTGTATAATAGGACTTGGTCTCTGGAGAACCAGGACTTAGGTTGAGGATGCATTTTTGCTCATATTGGAGCATAGGGTTTTTTATTTTATTTTAAATTAAAAACCTAATTATGACAGCAGATAATGTGAAGGGAGGAGGGAAGAGCAATTTAAAAAGGCACTGTGAACAAAGAAACATTTTTATTGCCAAAACCAGAGTGAGTAATAACAAGCAGGTTATCTGGAATGACATTCTAATCACTGAATCATCAATTAACCCTGAATGAAACTTTATTACTGAGGCATTTAAGGTGGTCTTACTGCGTGTGGATTCTGTTTTGTCTGATAGTTGTGTCAAACTCATAGTGAAGACTTTCCCCCGTGGGACACCAGTCTAGATCTCTCTCCTCCACCTGGGTGCATATTTTCACAAAACTCTGGGAACTGAATGTCTCTAGGACCTCTGTTGCTCCATCTGTAGCAAAGGCTGGCTAACAAGTGAAAATACCTTAGGAGGAGACGAAAGAAAAGCCACTGAAATTATCTGTAGACAATACTTGGGAGAGCAGTCTGGTAGGAAAACACACAGAGGATCATGGATTGGGTTGGATTGGATTGGAAGAGACCTTAAAGGTCATCTTGTTCCAAGCCATGGGCAGGGACACCTTCCACTAGACCAGGTCACCCCCTCCAGCCTGGCTGTGAACACTTTCAGGGACCCAGCAACAGTGAACCTAGCAAGGAAATAAGGCTGTGAGATGGTTTGCCTGGCTTCTTGCATGTGTGGCCAGGCTGTCTTGAGATATGGGTTTGGCTCTAGCCCCAAGGGAACTCATCAACATCCTGCTCACAGCTAATTCACTCTGTGAGATCTCATGGGTTGGTATGATGGGGTATGGCTGGCTGGCTTGCTTAAGGGAGGGGGGTGTGTGGAGTTGCTGGGGACCAAATGAGGTGTCTTCTCATTGTGCTGAGGAAGGAGGGGAGCCTGAGGGGTAAGTTCTTGTTGTAGAAACAATGAAAATGGAAACAAACAGAAGAAATGCTGCAGGGGGGATCTTGAGGAAATCAGCAATTGAATTAAAATGGAGGTGGTCTGATGAGCTACTTACTTTCTTTTCTTTCATAATCTGATCCTCTCTACAGCTCTGAAATCATGTTTTTGTACATCTCAGCTTGCTTCTTCTGCTCTCACTTGCTGTTTGGCAAGGCTGAGTGTTTTCATGACTGGGCTACAGAGTACTAGGCTCTTTGGCACAGCCGATGGCTGGGATCAAGGATTGCTTTGCGTTCTGGCTTGGCAGGCCATGCTTCCTTTCACTGCAAATCCTTTTGGCTTTTGCCACCCAGACTTGTTCCTACCTGGCTGAGTGTATCTCCCTCCACCCAGCTAATGGTGCAGCATTACCCTTCCAGCACTGAAAATTAGCCCTTAGAGGAAGTACTGCTCAGCACTGCTTCTCTCCCTAATGGACCAAGTGGGACAAGCCTCTGTGGGGCAGAGGCTACAAACACATCCTTTCTTACCTGACAATTGACAATCCTTTTCTAACAGAGCTTCCTTGACTTTTGGGGAAGTCTAAAGCACTGTAGCTGTATTTCACACAGCCCTCTGTGGTACTCTCTTTGTTTCAGGTAGTAAAAACTATCAAGAAAGGGGTATGGTCAGCCAGACAATTCCCCAGATAATTGTGGAAACATGTTTAATCTTATATTGCTGTGAGACTGCTGTCTGGTTTTTGATGCCAGTAGTCAGAACATTTATCACAACTGCTCTGAATTATCTCAGCATGCCATCATGTCAGGCAGAGTGAGAGTCTCCCTTTGAAGTGATCTTTCTTTCAGTAGGTGGGTTTAGCAAAGAAAAGGAGAAAAGATTTTAGTAAGAATTATTGAAACAACCTGCTCACTCAGAGTGGATGCTCCTGTTTGAACAGTTGCTTTGTGTGCAGTCAGGGAGCAGCAGATGATGAGTGGCCTTGTAGGATCATGGATGATGAAGAGCAGGATCTGACACTGGCATCTGCAAGTGTGGGTCTTCTGAAACCAACAGAGTGGCCTGTTGTGTCAAACTTGGATTTGGTAGTGAGTACAAAGACATATGGGATGTGGAAGAAGGAGGTTACCAGAATTCAGGAAAAAGCACTGGGCTAAATAGTTAGTCCATATTGGAGATGATCCAGCTGCTCTCTGTCTCCTGATAAACAGTAACTGGGGTTGTGAGCTAAGGGAGATATGGCATGTCTCAGTCCTTCTAGAGCTCATTTTTCTCATGGCTGAACCAGTTGGAAGCACTTAAAATGTGCCATGGCATGGAGAACTTGAGTGTCAAGCTATAAAAAACACCATGGGCAGGCTGGAGGGATGATGCCTTTTCCTGCGCTTAGAGTTGGTCGGGCATCCAGCAGCTCAGCCTGAGCATGCTGTGGTCAGAGGGTCAGCCAGAGCAAGTGCATGCTGCATGGATGTAGAAGGATCCTTGCTCAGCTCAGCATCAGGCTACTGAGAGCACACCCTTCCCAACGTGATGTGGCTGAGGAAGATAAAGCAGGTCTGTTCCTCCCTTCAATTTACCCTGTAGACATATCTGGGACAGTGCTGGTACAAAACTGGCTTCAGCCTTGCCAGCTACTTCAGATTCTGCTGATGAAGGTGGTGACATCAGAGGAGTGGTGGAATCTCACTGGGGAGATGTGTTGGCCCTGTAGACTCTGGAGATGCAGCTGCTGGAGAAACATGAAGTTGCAGAGGGGATACAGTGATGAGGTTGGCAGAGGAGCACAAATATCTGAGCTGCCAAAAGAGAGATTTCAGCTCTGATGGCTGCCACATTGCACAAGAGGAACTGAAAAGCTGAGAATGTAACTGGGACAACTTATATGTGTTGTAGCTTTGTATCCTCTGCAGCACCAAGACAGCAATGTTCCTTCCCCTGTATGTGTTCTGTCAGGAATTTTGGCAGTGTTACCAATAATAGCTAAGATCAATCCTTTTTGCTCCTTTTCCCCACAAAAATTGTCCTGTTATAGCCACGCAGAATGCATCAATATCTGTATGTTTGCACCTCTCATTGGGACCTATGAACTAATTTCAGCTGGAGATGTAGAAGCAGCTGTTTAAAATAATTTTACTAGAAATGACAGCCAGCATAGAGAGAAGAGATGCCATGGAGGGCACCTTTGAAGGGCCTGTGCACCTCTGCATTCACCCTTTACTTCATAGAAAACCTATATGTGAAAGGTATATTTTTGGTATTTCTTATAAAAGAAATCTTCACCTGGAACTTGTGCTCAATTGGAAAACCCCAGCCTGAGAGGCAAAGCATCAGGAAAGCAGACTGCAGTAGCTCAGTGATTTCCAGTGCTACTTCTCCCTCACTCCCTTGCTCTCTTTAGTGGGCATGTGGAACTGAGAGTGAATTTGGCACAGTTCTTGGGAGTCCTGACACCGCAGGAGCTGAACTAGGTGGAGAAGCTTACTTCATCTGCAGTGCTGCAGCACCAGAGATGTGCTATGAGCAGGGCTTGGAGGCAGCCAGCAGGGAGAGGAGGACCAGAAGTGAACCTGAGGGATGGAGCAGGTTTTATTTCTGAAAGCATGGTAGACCCAACCCCATCCTACATTCTTTAGGGTTGCACCTGTAAAGTGTAGCTCACTGAAGGGCATTGCTCCATTTGCCTGCATGTTTTGACAATGTCAGTTGTTGTCAGGTTTTATTGGTGCTCTTTGGGGTTTCATTGGCTCACAGAGACCAAGCCCTCAGGGCACGTGACAAGGGATATGAACTAGAAAGACAAGCAGCCTCATACTGCAAGAAGTCACGTTTCTTTATTGTAAACATGTGGAAATCCTTTGCTAAAAACACAGTATTGGAAAAACAAACTTTGATGGAAACTAGATCAAGGAAGGACTGAGCCAATATGTTTCATATGAAAATAAAAAGTACTTAACCAAAGAAAGACAGGAGCTTTCTTTGTTGTCATGCACTGATTTGAAACATTTTAATTGTGAATACAGTTTGTGTTTTTCCTGAGATTTGCAAAATTCTAGGTAGTCTTTTTTTTTCTCCTTTTTTTTTNTGCTGGAATATTGTACTATCTGCTTTGCTGAGCCATACATTGCACATGCAACTATTTAACACAGACTAAATTCCCATTTACATGACAGCCTCTTTGCCCCCTGGGCAGTGTATGCAATACTTAACACTGACATACGGACAGACACAGAGCTGCACCCACAGCTACACACAAATGTGTGCGTTTATCCCTAAAATATATACATGATACATCTATATCTAGATACATATTTTACAAAGAAATTCAGACAGCAAATATAAAAGTTTTTGGTTACACAGGGCCATTGTGGTGTTCTCCTCCTGACAACAGTCAGAGAATGGTCAAGTGAAGAATCAAGGGTCAGCCCCTTTTTGTAAAATATGTATCTAC